>JAVJIF010011020.1:0-64645 GCA_038442645.1 Agave tequilana | reverse complement strand
TTGAAGGTGATTGCGACCCTCCCTTATTACATCATGTTCCCTCCCCAAAGGACGAGTATGCTCTTACTACTCCAGTTAGTATTATAAGAACTTCTCTTAGCTATATCCGACAAGAGAGCTTCATATTCATCAGTGTCTGGTAGTTAGGAGAATATTTAGATTGTCATATTATATAAAATAGTAATTTATATGATGTCTTTAGTATTATTTTGCATTAAGCATCAACCTTTCTGATATTTGTCATATTTAGGGATGTTAGAAATGCGATCTGTGATGATGAATGTGCTCATCTGCTTCTCAGGCAGTGAACTGGCCCGGTGTCTACTGCTTATCTTGCCCTCGAGGAAACTTCAACTAATTGGATGGCTGTGATTGGGAATCAGCACCAATTTTCATGGTAACAATCAGCTGAGAATTTTGCCTTTCTTTTTCTGTCTATCACCCAAATATCATGGTGACAATCAGCTGAGAATTTTGCCTTTTCTTTTTCTGTCTATCACCCAAATATCATGGTAACAATCAGCTGAGAATTTTGCCTTTTCTGTTTCTATCTGTCACCCAAATTAGCTTGGGGATTCTATCTGGTTGGGATTCTCTTATCATAATGGGATAGTGATTGGGGGGCAAGAATCGAAATCGTCGGACTAATCATGCAATGCATCCTGTAGCTTTTGCTCCTTTTAGCATAGGTGCGGATGGGACCAGAAACACTAGAAAGGATGTGATATGTGAACTATGGGAGGGAACTGCCGGAAATTCTTTTCTTCATCATATGGCTAAGGAATAAAGCATATCTTATGCTTTTTCCTGTTCTCTTTCGGTTTCCTTCTTTATTTCGTTTTCCTTCATTTCCATGAACCTTGTTCTTAGACACTTAAGGATGACAGTTTGAGGGCCATCTTCTTTAACGGCTGGACCTTTTTCTTTTATCCTTTTATTTGTCTTTTGGTGCTGCGGATGATTGGTTCATGCATTTATTCCCTTTCCAAGGTTGTGAACAGATGTCTCTACATTTATCTTGGTAAATAATAATGCCCATTATGCATGCGAGAGAAGCTAACCTGGAATAGGTGGCCAGATAACTGAGCTCTGCTATTGAAAATGATCTTGCGTCAAGGCCCACATACAGATCAAGTGAACGGCAGTTTGGATGAAAAAATGAGTTCAAATAGATGGATGGTTAAGATTAATTTTGTGGGTCATAGAGTGGGCCCCAACCTAAGGAGGAACTTTCATTGTATTTCTTGTATGATACTTGATGTGAATTTTAATGTGTTCTCGCAAGCATACGGTGTCTAATCATAATACTTGCAAGTCGAATCCTCAAGTTAAATGGTTATCTCTAGTTTAATAATTCTATTTAGGCGAATGAGAAATAAAGAGATAGATGTTTGTTGTTTTTAAAGATTTCTAACAATTTGAGAAAAAAACATGCATATAGGTTTGAATCTACTAGATTAATAACATGAAAACTAACTAGATCTCTCTAATAATTACCATTATAATTATCAATTTATTTTCTTAAAACATAGGTTATACATGATTATGTAAAAGTTTATATATGATTATGTAAAAGCCTATCAATTTAGATTAAATCAACAATTATAAAAAAAATTAAATCAAAATTAATTAGATCTAAGCATAATAACTCTAGATTCAAATCTTAAGCATAAATTACTATTTAATAATATATAATCTAACAAAGTCTTGATTATCTAAGAATATCTTATTTTAAACCTAACATAATATTGTGTTTATTTTCATTGAGGCACAAAATAAAGAGATCAAGATGAGTTAACAAGTTGCTAATTTAGTTTCCTCTAACCTAGATATTTCCTAAGATTTAGCTACTCATAATTAGATCAAGAACAACATAAATACAATAGCAAATGAATTCATTAAAAAAAACATAAATTGATCAACTAAAAATATATACTTTTATAAATTGAAAGAAATTTACAAACATGAACTTGAAGAACAACACTTGAACCTTGAAGTACAGGAAAAAAACTCCAAGAACTTCTACAATTTTTCTATAAAATATTATTTCCTTAACCCGAGAATATTCTCTTTTTATAGCCGAAGGAGAGTGCAAAAGATCAAACAAATACGGTCTCTTGCTCAATCTTGACTTGATTTGCTTTAATCACTTAATTCCACAAAGTTTAACTTAATTTGATTTGCTTTTAACTGCTTGATTTGTTCTTATGCAGATTTGGATTAGAGTTGATGTAGTTGGGCTTTGGGTTTCTAAAAGTTCATTTTTGGGCTTCTTTTCTTTATTTTTATTCAAAATCTAACTTCTACACAAAAATACTAAAAATACCCAAATAACATTATTTATGAAAAAAAAACAAATAAATAGGAGTGTAGAAGTGTAACAAAATGATGTCAATCAAATACCCCAAACCTATCTTTTGGTGTCCTCGAGGAAAACAAAACTCAACTCATTTTCGTAGGCATCGCGATTGCACTTAGCACGCGTAATAAGCCTTTAAACCTCTATATATCCTATTGGATGAGTATTGTCTCGTGAGGGTTTGCAGTGAATTTACCCACAAATTTTGAATAAAGGGAAAAATAAAAGGATAAATAAAAAGAAAAGAGAAAAATCATTTTTTATTTACAAATACCTCAAAGTCTTATTAGTAAATAAGTTTCAAGTATCTAACAATCTTTGTTTGTAACTGTGGTCTCAAATCAAGAAATCTTATCGTCCTATTATAAAGACTCAAATCTTATTCTTTCCATCATCTTTCCTATGTTTTAGATATTATGCACTTTGTGATCGTGGGATCATCTTTTATCTTGGGATTCTGATTCTAACTTTCATACTTCTTTTTTTATAAGTTAATTAAGGAAGTGTCTCGTATAGGCTTTCTAGGTACCCATATAGTGAGCTTTGAGCCAAGGACTCAAACCAGATGGTTTTAGGACACTAGGTCTGGAGGCACCCCTAGGACTTACTCGAGTAATCAAGGCCACAAAATAAGACTTATTATATAGTTGGCTTTTATTTTCCATCACCTTTTGACGTGAATATTAATGATTCTTGAGGCACCAATACCCAGCTACTCGGTAATAATTTTGTTTGATTTTTTTGATGATTTGTTTAAAAGTGTTTCAAGTTATTCCTCCTCATCCCAAGACTAGAACTAGTGTGCAAATGTAAGTGTGTGCATATTCACTTGCATATATTTAAGATGTTTATTTTTTAGATTTTTATCTCTAATTAAGATTAGATTTTTATCTCTAATTTAAGACTCCAAGAATTTTCTCCTTTTAACTTCTGAATTTCGGAATTAATGACCAAATTGTTTATTACTAACTTGACTAGTTGTGGAATATTAAATATTTTTTAAATAAAAGAGTTTTTTTATATATATACAAAAGAAAAAATCAAAGTGAAACCTCTCCTTATACCTGAATCTTGCATTGGCCTCTAGGTAAAGTCTAAAAAGGTAGGCAATGTATATTTAAAATAATAGAAGAACAATAAAGATTTAAAATGAAAAAGACAATTTTACAAAATTTACAATTTGTACAACTCTTTACCTTAGTCCAAATATTGAGGTTCATGAAGAACCATGACCCTTTCCCTTCATTAGCTTGAAACTCCAAAACAGTTCAAGACGTTGTCCATTTACTTTAAAAATCTCACTGTTCTTTGGGTTTTCGATTTTCATCACCCCATGTGAAAAAATAACTTGCATAATAAAAGGTCTCATCCATCTTGATCTTAGCTTACCTGAAAATAGATGAAGTGTAGAATTATACAAGACTTTTGACCCGGTGAAACGACTTCTACAAAATTGCTTTATCGTGAAACACTTCATTTTCTTCTTGTAAATTTTAGCATTTTCATAAGTATCATTTCTAATATGTTCCAGTTAATTGAGTTCGAGTTTTCTATGTTCTCTGATCATGTCTAAGTCAAAGTTCAATTGTTTGATTGCCCACATGGCTCGATGTTCCAATTCAATGAGTAAGTGACAAGCTTTCCCAAATACAAGTCTATAAGGAGATATTTCAAGATTAGTCTTGAAAACAGTTCGGTAGGCCCACAAGGCATCCACCAATTTTAGGGACTAATCCTTTCGGTTTTGATTTGTAGCTTTCTCCAAAATTTGCTTGAGTTACCTATTTATCACTTCAACTTGCCCACTTGTTTGAGAATGGTAAAAAGTAGATAACTTGTGAGTGATGAAGTATTTCCTCATCAAAGTCTCAAAAGAACGATCGCAAAAGTGTGCCATTATCGCTTATGATGGCTTGTGGTGCACTGAATCGTGAGAAGATATTTTCTTAGAGAAACTTGACAACAATTTTGTTGTCATTGGTTTTGCATGGCACGACTTTTACCCATTTGGACACGTAATCAACTGCCACTAGGATGTATAAATTCCCAAAAGAATTTGGAAAAGGTCCTATGAAATCGATGCCCGCACATCAGAAAGTTCGATTATCAAAATCAGTTGTAGTGGCACCATGTTTCTCTAGTGACTACTCAATTGTTGATAACATCACAACACTTACAAAACTCATAGACATATTTGAAGATTGGGCCAATAAAACCCACTGCAGAACTTTTTCTGCCGTCCTTTTGGGACCAAAGTGTCCACTACAGGTTTGATCATGACAGAACAAAAGGACAATCCTAGACTCTTCGTCGGCAACACGTCTCCTGAAGATTTGATCAGGACCTTACTTGAAAAGGTAAGGTTAATCCCAATAGAAGTATTTCATTTGGGGAAGAAATCAGTATTTATCCTGATTGACCAATTGGAAGGTGTCTCTCTTGTCACAAAAAAGTTCACGATGTCGACGGACCATGGCTCCATCAAGATAGCAAGGATAGTTCATCTAGAAAATAATCATTAACTGAAATCTCAGAAGATGGTGCGTTGGCTAGTCGAGACTGTTGGCCCAGAGGCCTTCCACTCTAGTTTGATGATGATTAACTCATGTAGTTATGTTTACTAATTATCTTGTGATGTTTAGTTTTAGATCATTAATCAAGATATTAGTTGGTGATTACTTCAACAAGATGGTTTCGAAGCTTTCACATGGTGATTCCAGAGCCCGAGCATCAAGATCATACATTGCACTCGTTGGAGTCTAGCTCGGTGGATCACGTTTTGGATCGAGTCGACTTGAAGATGGAAGATCGTCAAGAAGACTTAGGTATCCTAGTGTTTAGTGTGTTTTAGATTCATGTGTAAAGACTAAATAGTTGATATGCTCAAGTTCACAATACACACGTTTTATGTTTTGGATTCGTTTTTCGGTTTTTGGTTTAACCGATATTGGTTTTCATGAATAGTTAGATCAAAACAAGTTTAATGGTTTAATGTATATTAGATATGTTCTATATACATACATGCTTCATATCCTAGACAAACTTATTTTGATATGCCTATTCATGAGTTTTGGTGTTTTGCTATTATAACAAAACATATTTTGGAATTAATGACAAAAACTATGATATGTATATGTTTCATGTATATTGGACCTATGTCCATATGCAACATGCCTAAAAGTGTTTAAGTATCATGTTTTTGTATTTCAATGAGTTTTAGGAAAAATCAGATTTCCTATTGAAAAATCTAAGTTTGGAAAAATACAGGTTTTGGTTTTTGACAAAATTTGTAAGACACAAAAATGGTTCAAAATGTTTGAAATTTGTGTTGAAATTTTTAACACAAGTTTATATTTCAATGTAAAATGATAAAACTATTTTTGTGGATTTTTAAAAGTTTTATGGGAATTTTTACAATATTTTTAAACCCTGTTTTCTGACCCAGTTCTGTGCCTGACAGGCTCTGTCGGTCGACCGCACGGTCGACCGAACTAGTAGCCGGTCGACCGGGAGGTCGACCGACGTGCACAGACCTGTGCACGTTGGCCAGGCATATGGGCCGGTCGACCGGACCAGAGAGCTCTGCTATCTGTTTTTGGACGGTCGACCGGCCGGTCGACCGCGGCCTTCCAACGGTCAAATATATGATCGTTGGCGGTCGACCGCCAGCCGTCACAGGCTAAAAAATCAGCCTAACGGCTAGTTTCTGATTGGGCCTATATAAACCCCATTCCTTTGGGATTTTGGCTAAGATTTCAAGTGCAAAAATTTCTCTCCTTTCTTGGTGTTTTAAACAAGTTTTCAAAAGAGTTTTTAGTGCCAAAAGATCTATCTTAATTGTTTTAAAAGTGTTTTATTTATTTCAAAGAAAATAGGTTTTTGGGAATTAGTTTCTTGATCTAAAATTCTATATTCATTTGGTATTTTTCCCAAGAGATTTTCTTTGATCAAAACATTTTGTTTTCCACACTTGAACTTATCTTCTATCCTATTCTATTAGGATCTTTGTTTTGTGGAAAAAGAGATTGTTTGTGGTTGAGATATACCACTTGTTGTAAAAACCCTTGCTTTGTTGGGTTGCTCCCTCTTTGGTAGAGGTTGAAGTTGTTGTTTACTCCCTCTTGGTGAGGTGTAGTTCGTGTTGGATTTGTATCCCTCTTCGGTAGAGGTGGATTGTGTTTGTATAGCCTCGGTGGAGGTTGAGAGAGGAGTTCGGTACTCCCTTTGTATTTGTACAAATCCTCTTCGGTGGAGGTTCCCTCGGTTGGAGTCCTCGGTGGACAAGTTAGTGGATTAGAAATCCTTCTCGGTGAAGGCGGGGACGTAGAGCTAGGGGTTCGAACCTCAAAACACATCTTGTTTGCGTTTGATCCATTGACTCTAAACTCTCTCTCTTTACTTTGTGTTGTGCATTGCATCATTCATATCATCTTTATATGCTTGGCTTGTGTTTGTGTGCCTCACTTGTACTTAATCACGAGAGCTTCATATAGCATCTCAACTCTTATTTAGAGGAATCAAGAGGAGTTAGTCCAGAGCCCTTCACGGGGAATTCGGCTACACTCGTTGGTTGTGCTAAGTGTAGTTGCAAATTAGTTTTAATTTCCGCATTTAGTTTTTAGATTAGCCTTATCACCTATTCACCCCCCCTCTAGGTGATTTCAGAGACAAGTTATCAGCCACCAAGATGTCTGATCTTTTTTTATCGTGAATTTGTAGATCGAACTCTTGAAGCAAGAGTATCCATCTAATGAGTCGTGCCTTGACATCTTTCTTGACCAAAAGGTGTCTAAGTGCAGCATGATGAGTGTAAATGGAAATTGGTGAGCCAATTAGTAGCACCTAAACTTCTCGAGTGCAAACATCATCGCTAAGAATTTCTTCTCCGTGGTTGAGTAATTCAACTGTGCATCATTAAGTGTTCTACTAGAATAGTAGATCACATCAGGTTGTTTATCGAATCGTTGACCTAAGCTGTACCAATCGCATAATTAGATGTATCACACATGAGCTTAAATGGTTGGCTCCAACCGGGAGCATGAGTGATAGGAGCTGAGGTTAGCTCCTTTTCAAGAGCTTGATTTAGATATTCTAGAGTGAAATCAAAAGGTACATTCTTGACAAGAAGATTGATCAAGGGTCTGGCAATCTTGCTAAAGTCTTGATGAAACATCTATAGAATCTGGCGTGCCCTACGAATGACCTAATGTCTTTAACTGACTTGGGAGGTGAAAGATCGGCTATGAAATCGATTTTGGCTTTGTCAACCTCAATTCCTTTCTTCGAAATGACATGTCCAAGACAATGCCTTGTTTGATCATGAAGTGATATTTCTCCCAATTGAGCGTTAGATTCTTCTTCTAACATCCCACGAGAACCAAATTGAGATGATGCAAACACTCTAAAAAGTATTATAAAAAATGGGGAAGTCATCAATGAAGATTTCCAAAAATCTCTCCACCATATCAGAAAAAATAGTAACCATTTAATGTTGAAATGTTGTGGGCGTACTGCACAACCTAAAAGGCATGCGTTGATAGGCAAAGGTTCTGAAAGGACAAGTGAACGTGGTTTTCTTTTGATCTTCAGGAGCGATTGAAATTTGATTGTAGCTGGAGTACCCATCAAGAAAACAATAGTATTCATGTACGGCTAGACGTTTAGGCATTTAATTGATGAAAGATAAAGAAAAGTAGTCTTTTCTTGTTGCGGCGTTAAGTTTCCTGTAGTTGATGCAGACTACACACTTGGTTTGAATGCGCGTTGGAACTAACTCATTGGTGTCATTTTGGATCACAATAATCACAGACTTTTTAGGCACGACTTGGACTAGGATAACCCAAAAGCTATCTGAAATGGGATAAATGATCTTATTATCAAGACACTTCAATATGTCTTTTCTAACTGCTTCTTTCATGATCGGATTCAGCCTACGTTGGGAATTCCTAGCAGGTTTGACGTCCTTTATTAAATGGATTCTATGTTGAACGATGGTTGGACTAATCCCTTTGATATCAGCCATTGTCCATCCAATGGCCTCCATATTCTCTCTCAGAACAGATATGAGAGCTTCTCAACTCCTGGTTAGATCAACCTCAATAATGACGAGAAGTGTTTCGTTGACACCCAAGTAGGCATACTTAAGATGTTCGAGGAAAGGCTTGAGCTCTTAGGTGGTTCCTAATAGATAGACACAATTGGGATCTAGGCTCAACACTCAATGTCTCAGAACAAGGTTCCCATTGTGTGGACGACATAGTCGTTTGATCCAACTTATCAATTAGTATGATGTCTTTGTATTCATCCTCAAAAATTTTCTTAAAACTTTGGTTGGTGTAACCTAAGTTTGACTCTATGTATTCATCCTCAAAATGTTCACTAGGTAATCCTTGGATTAGGTTGACATCTAGGGGTTGGTCGGATGGATCACTCAGTTTTCTCTCTAGCTTGAAGATATTCGAATCAACTATCATATTTTCAAATGTAAGTTTCATTAAACTGGTACGACAGTTAATGAAAGCATTATGTGGCTAGAAATGATCTACCTCTAGGATCACAGGAATCTGGCCTCAAGGGTTCCTAATAGGTTCGGTTTCTAAAATGATGAAATCCACCGGAAAGATGAATTCACCAACCTTAATGAGCACATTCTCTACCTCTCCCTTAGGAATTTTGACGACCTATCTGCCAATTGAAGGGTGATCTTGGTAGGTTTCAACTCACACCTAGCTATTTGTAAACTGAGTACAGAAGCAAGTTCACACTTGCACCTAAGTCTAGCAATGCCTTATTGATGATCGTGTTCCCTATTGTGCATGAGATAGTAGGACAACCGCGGTTCTTATATTTCATGGGCATGTAGTTTGATAGGATCTCACTAATGTTGGCTGTTAAAAAGACTTTCTTAGGTACATTAGTGGCTGTCTTCTTAGTGCAAATGTCTCAAAAATTTAGTATAGGACGGGACCTGTTGGATTGCATCAAGAAGGGGGATGTTGAATTTGATTTGCTTGAAGACCTCCAAGATCTCCATTTGAGCAGATTGTTTCTCGAGTCTATTTGGAAATGAGGCTCTTGGCTTGTACGTAGACTCATTGGCATTCAATTCAAATTCAGTTTCCTTAGAATCATCTAAGAGAGAAGATGATGGATTAGATTCAGAAGGTGATGTGGTGGATTGAGTGGGCATGACAACTTGATTGGACCTCGAGATGTAGATCGCTTTCACGTAAGTGAGTTGGTGTGATTTGGTTTAACATTATTTGGATTTGTGATAGGTTAACTAGGAAAGGTTCTTTTTTCTCTCTCACTGATCGCACTAGTAAACTGATTTATTTGCATTTCTAATCGGAATATGGCTTCAGAATTGACATTGATCAGCTGCCCTGAAGTTTGCATGAAGTTGTTTAGATTAGAAATTATTTGAGTGAAAGATTTGATCAAAGCTTCTAAATCTTTCTCTAGAGTGCTAAACCTTCTCTCTTGATCGTTGCTAAAACCTAATGGTGGGAATGATGGATTTGTGGTGAAATGGATTGGAAGAGGATGAATCTACAAAAGAGTTCGAATTTTGAAGTTTGGTATGAGCCTGTGTTAGCCCTTGAAAATTGTGAACCAGATGGATGATTCAAATTGGAGGTTAGATCTCCTTGATATGTCCCTTGGTTCCAAAAAAAGTTAGGATGATTCCTGCATACTGGATTGTAGGTTGAGGCATAGAGATCATTTCTAAGACATTGAAAGGCAGCGTTGATTTGATCTTGATCTTGTACTAATGGATTTCCTAGCAAGAATATTCCTCCACCACATGATTTGGAGCTTGAGAGTTGAGACATTTGTATGCAGAAATTTAATTAACTTGGTTAACATGAGAAGGACCCTTGATTTCTAGGGCTTCTATCCTACACCTCGAGGCAGCTTATCTTGACTTTGACGCCAATAGATGTTTCTATGGAATGAATGCCGCCTTTCGATGTGGAGGGTTTCTCATTGAAGCTTTCTCATTGCATGGTCTTCTCAGAAAACTCTTTCAAGAATTTTCATACCTCTTTCTCTATCTTCCTCGTGAAGTCTCCTTGACATATGAATTCTAGTAAGGTTTTAGATGTATAATCTAACCCCTCGTAGACAATTTGGCACAATCGCCATTTTCAATGGCATGAGGACATTGAGCAAGTAGGCTTTGAACCTCTCGAGATACTTCCAGAAATGTTCACTTTCTAGTTATTGGAATCAATTAATTGCATTTTTTTATCCTGGTCGTTTTATGCATGTGATGAAATTTCTTAAGAAAGGTCTTAACAAATTCATCCTACTCAGAAATCGAGTTAGTGGGTAAATTATATAAACATTTCTTACCGTTGTCTTTTAGAGCTAAAGGTATGAACCTAAGTCTAATGGCATCGTTGTCAAGTTGTTGAATTTTCATTATGAAGAATACTTCCTCAAATTCACTTGTGAATGTGTTGGCATCTTCGAAATTTGAGCTAGGGAATTTGGGAAGCATACTAATGAATTGTGACTTGAGTTCATAATTATTCCCATTAGTGTTCAGGAATTTAATGCATGAGGGAATGAAAGATCATGAAGGATAACATCGATCCAGAAGGACCGATATGGAAACACGATAAATCTTGAATCAAATGATAGAATCAAAGCCGACTAACCAACCTTTTGAATCACAGTACTAAGCTAGCATACACCAGCACACGGATTGAGTTAGAAGGGGAAAAAAATCTAAGAGGTGAGGAGTCTAGGAGATGAGAATGAAAGGATAAAAATAAAAAAGAAACCCTAACAAAACAAATCAAAACAACATAAGTCCTACGAACTAGGGCAATCCTAAAACACTACTAGACAACTCCTAACTGTTTCAAGTCGATTGTTAGGCTTATCAAACCCCAAAATCAACCAATCTAATTGGTCAGGTGAGTGAAAATCAGGTGAGAGGTTGTTCGTTTGCAATGATCCTAATTAAGTAACCACCTTTCAAAACACTTCTTAGACACCAATTAAACTGGGATTTCAAAGGAATGACTCACCCGCCAACTTTCTTATCCTATTGAGCTCGAGAATCCTTAGGGGTCAACTTCTAATTGATTTTATCTTAGGCTTGAGTCAATGCTTTGAAGGAAGTGATTTTTGGGTTAAGGGTGATGAAATCCCCAACTTATTTGATTAATGGGTTTTGCCCTTTAATCGTTTAGATAAAAAATGCACAAAACATGAATGCTACAATCATAGTAATTTCTAATCCATATGAATGCAAAGCTATAGGTCATGTACTTTACTCCAGCAATTATCAACATAATATAAATAAGAATGCTGTATATAAAGGATTTATTTTTTTGTAATCTATCTAATTTTTTTATGTTTTTTATGCTTTTATCATTGTTAGAAGGGACACAATGAATCAAAAATATTAAATGCAGAGTCAAAAAACTTGAGTTCGGCAGCTGGCTAGCGGTCCAGATTCAGATTTCTAGTCTTGATTTCCTGCAGTCTGCTCCATCTGTCTTCAGAAAGCCTCCCGCAACCAATGTTTAAAATAACGATAACGTAACGATAACGTTTTTCCTTTGTTATGTTAATATAGGTTATAACGTAACGCATAACGTAGGTTACGCGATTTAATATTTATTTAATAAAAATAAATATATATACTATCTTTAAGAATTTTTATAAATAGGAAAATAATTTTAAAAAAATCTAAAACAATATCAACATAATATATAACACATTTAGCAAGTCTCACTACAATTTTTAGCAAGTATCAGCCAATATTTTTAGCAATTATCTCTTTCTGCCCTCTCCTCCTAGATATTTCACTCTCTCTACCTCCGATCTCTCTCTGCTTTCTCCACCTCCCGATCTCTCTCTGCTTTCTCTAGATCTCTCTCTGCTCGCTCTCTGCTCGCTCTCTCCCGGGAGAGAGCAGAGAAAGAGGTCGGGGGGTGGGGGGGAAAGATCCGAGGGAGAGAAGAGAGAGCTTGCATATGCTTGGAGACGACGCCGGCGGAAACCACGACAGAGAACCACCGCTTGGAGACGACACCAGCGAGAACCACCATGACAGAGAACCACCAGAGGTAGGTCTTATTCTTCTTTCTTTTTTCTTCTTTTTCTCGGCGCCGTCGACGAGGTTGTAGAGAGGATTTTTGGAGGGGAATTTTTGGCCTAGACCGAGCAAATTTGGGGTTTTTTTTATATAAAGTCGACTTGCATTGTAACGTAAGTTACGGTGCGTTACGTTAATAACGAAACGTAACAAAGGTTACAGGCAAAATAACCATAGTTATGAAATATTGTGTTTTTAAGCCCTGTTACGTAACGATTGGTCAGTGTTAGGTTATATAACGAGTTATAACGAGTTATGTAACGGGTTTTTTAGAACACTGCCCGCAACCTTAGATCTGTACTTCAATTCCTAAAACACTAAACAAACAAATCAAACTGGTGAAAGAAATAAAAGCTAAAGAAAAATTCATCTTTCCCGACAACGGTGCTAAAACTTGATGTGAATTTTAATGTGTTGCCGCAATGTACAATGCCTAATTGCAATACTTTGCGGGTTGAATCCTCAAGAAAGATGGTTATATCTAGTTTAATAGTTCTATTTAGGCAAATTGAGAAATAAAGAAAATGATATTTGTTGTTTTTAAAGATTTCTAACAATTCGAGAAAGAACAAGTATCTAGATTTGAATTAACTAATAATATGAAAACTAGATAGATCTCTTTAAGAATCACCATTATAATTATCAATTTATTTCCTTAAAATATAGATTATACATGATTATGTAATAGCCTATCACTTTAGATTTAACCAACAACTATAAGAAATTTAAATCAAAATTAATTAGATCTAAACACGATAACCCTTGATTTCGAATCTTAAGCATAGATTGTTATTTGACAATATGTAATCTATCAAAGTCTTAATTATCTAAAAACTATCTTATTTTAAATCTAGCATAATCTTGTGTTTATTTTCATTGAAGTATGAAATAAAAAGATTTAGACGAGTTAACAAGCTACTAATGTAATTTTCTCTGATCTAAATACTTTCTAAGATTTAGCTACTCATAATTAGATCAAAAACAATATAGATACAATAGCAAAATGAATTCATGAAAGAAGATTTGATCAACTAAAATATAGACTTTTGTTAATTAAAAAAAACTTACAAATATGAACTTGAAGAATGACAAGAAACTCCAAAAACTTCTATAATTTTTTTTATAAAATATCGTGTTTCCTTAACCCTATAATATCCTCTCATTTTATAATTTTTTGACTTGATTTGCTTTAATCACTTGATTCTTCACAATCTTTGACTTGAGTTGATTTGATTTGCTTTTAATTGCTTGATTTTCTCTTATGCATATTTGAATTTGAATTGATGTGATTGAGATTTGGGCTTGTAAAAGTTCATCTTTTTAGCTTCTTTTCTTTATTCTTTATTCAAAACTAAACTTCTGCAAAAAAAACACTAAAATTACCTGACTAATAATATTTATGAATAAAAAGTAGATAAATAAGAGCATAAAAGTGTAATGATGTCAATCAACACTGTTAAGTCCTTAATGTGAGAATATAAAATTGAGTTAATGTTAGAATATTAACTTTGGGGGTCAACACTGTTAAGCCTTCAGCTCTAATCACAACTTCAGTTTTGGTGCGACGACAACGACTATAAGATGGTTCCAAAGCCACTCAGGTTTAAATGCAGCTGGGTGCACATTTAAAATAGATTTAAAGAGAAAAAGATGCCACAATGCAGAAGCCTAGGATTTGTCCCCGAAAGAAGGCCCTCAAACTACGGGGTAGCGTTAGTACCACCCTCGTGACAGCTTCAGAATTTTGGTATGGCAGCAGGGAGTTTAAAACTTAGCATATGTTACATTATTTAACTTGGTTCATTAGGATGAATAGTTTGTCTTTGTTGATGACAAGTAACACATACGGAAAGGAGATATCTGCTGTTATCTGGAATGGATTCTCTGGGAGTTAACTGAGATATGCATCAGTGCGCTGGGTATGGCTTGTAAACTTCGGAGCTGGAATCTTCCCGTTTCAGGTCAGATTGGGCATAAAACCTAATGTAATAGCTTCAACTGTCTCATCAGAAAAAACCAAGGTGTTTAAAGATGGGGGTGATATAGATTGTAAAAGGATCTTCAAGGATGTGATTAAACGGACGGGTGGGAATTCTTATCTGAGGTGGTATTTTAATCTGGATGGGGTTTTCTTCGGATATGGACGGGTGGAAATTCTTATCTGAGTTGGTATTTTAATCTGGATGGGGTTTTCTTCGAATATTTGCTGACTTATTTTTATTGGTGGTAACTTTTCAGAAGATTCTAGTTATGGATAGAGCAGTGAAGGTCAACTGGCTGGATTTTTTTTTGTAGCTACTGATGACATGAATCTTATGCTATGTTGCCGATGTGTTCAAGGATGTGATTAGACGGACGGGTGGGAATTCTTATCTCAGGTGGTATTGCAATCTGGATAGAGTTTTCTTCGAATGTTTGCTGACTTATTTTTATTGGTGGTAACTTTTCAGAAGATTCTAGTTATGGATAGAGCAGTGGGAGATAAACGGGCTGGAATTTTCTTCGAACAAGGCTACTGATGACATGAATCTTATGCTATGTTGCCAATGTGATTAACAGAATTGACAGGCGGGAGAAATATGGAGGGGAAGTACTAAATAATCCCTGTTTGTAGAACCGTGTCCCCCATGTCGGCCCATGTGGATACAGATTGTATGCCTGCACATCTATGTCGTTCATTGGCTTCTTTTTATCAGATTCTTTATTCGCCATAAGATGACTGGTCATTCTGAAAATGTTGGCTATCTTAGTAAATGTTTAAGTGTGGTTATTCTTTTCGTTAAATGGAAATATTCTTCAAAGGGAATAGTGTAAGGTTCATTGATCAGAATTGCAATTTCAGTAGACATCAAGTTTGTTATGCAAGTTTATTCTGCAATTTCAGTAGCCAAGGTTTTTACCTGCCATCATTCTGCCTTCGAGTCACTTCAGTTAGTCAGCCACCTAGGTCGGTGGGCTCCTAAGTGGCTCTTGGTGCTAGGTGAAAGACTTGAGGGACTGCAACCTTTTTTTTTGCCTTAATGTTGCATGAGGGGAAATTTGTTCGGGGCCTAACAGGCATATATAGCTCGCGGTTTTTTTTAAGGGAAAGGTCAGGGTCTCAAACTCGAAAACCCCACACACACCGTTTTTTTTAAAAGGAAAGGACAGGGTCTCAAAACTCGAAAACCACACACAGCTTGGGGGGGGGGGGGGGGGGGGGGGGGGGGGGGGGGAGATAAAAAAAAATGTAGAAAGAAACTTACAAGATGGTAAAATAAAACACAAATACATAAATGAGAAAAACAGGAGGCTCAGTTTTCTGTTCACACGTTCTTTTGCTCTCTTCAATTCTTTGAGCAATTTTTTCTGAGTCATTTTCCTTTACTCCTTCACTTCAAGGGTTTTTTTTGACTCTTAAGGAAATGAAAAGATCTTTGAAAATGTGAGAGAAAAATACCTGGTGAAAATTGATGCTATAGTTCTTTTCTAGATTTCTAGTATAGAGATTTCAAGTTTGTCTCTTCTTTGTCCTCGTTTATTTCATCACTTTTGAATAAAAATATATACAAAACATAACTGAGTTTACTGGCCATATTCCACCTTTTATTGATCCCAAAAAAAAATATATAAAAACAAGTACTGAATTTGTTGGCATTGCAACAAGCAAAAATGGACCTTATTTTGGCTTCCATATGAGTTGTGTTTTTTTTAATTTTTCATCAACAGTCTGTTCAGGATTTATCTTTAACAAAACTGGACAACATACTTGGCCAACTCTAAATACTCTATTGTATTCAATGGTTGAAGTATACCAAAGAACAAAGTACGATTGTCCAAACTCGATCCAATCTGACCTACTAGTGTCCTAATTGTCATGGAGTTGCATGAGATTTGTTACTACTTGTCATCCTTCTTCCTAGTTTGCTTCCATTAAACTCTTTTCTATTAGCCACGCGTTGTCATCCCTCTCTGTTATTTTCGACGGTTAAACTTCCTTTTTTGTGTTTGCCATGTGTCAGCTTGCAATTGGGTATTCATATTTTACAAATGGGCTCAAAAGATACCTCACTGACAATTCATTTAGAATCATTTGTGGATTGAGTGCATGAGAACATAACTGAGAATGAGTGACCTAACAAATAGGGTCAGAATAAGTCACTGTCCCATAATGGGGATAGATATCTCTTCCTCTCTGGCAAGAAAATCCGCTGCAAGCACAACTTACCCATAGTTGCCCACTTTTGGTTTTGGGTTCAAGGACTGGGGAGTACTGTTGTTCACATATATTCTTACTCATATCTCCTTCACTACTATATATAGGACCCCTTGTTTGGCATAGCTCGTCAAACATCCCTTCTTTCCATCTACACACTCCCAACTTAATTCCCCGCCTCATCGGTTCTATAGAAAGATGGAGTACTCCAACTTGCAACGCCAGGCTTGCTACATGAAAAAGAGTCTCTTTGATGAGGTTTATCTTCTTTAGTTCCTTACAAGTAGAAAGCTCCATTATTTGAATTATAACCAAGAGGAACCGTTTGACTTATAATACCAAGAGGCAATTGTCATCTATGGAACATTTTCAATATTTTTTTTATGCTCATGTGTTGTTTCTAGATATTGACCCTTGTACTAACATAAAATTCTGAAGCTTTAACTAATCTAGAAATCTGACTTTGTGGGATATGCTTGCATTTATCTATTTTCCAAATGAATGCGTTTACTAACTAGAATGTATTTGAAACTACTGTTGGTTAATCAGCTTGAGAAGTGCCTAAAATGAGGATTATTCATCATAATCCCCCCTCTTGTCTATCAATTTTCCTTTGGCGGAGAATATGTTTCTGAAGAGAAGACGAGACGTTGTGACTAACAGCTTTAAGAGGACTAAATCTAGTTATGTTAGTTGTTAAGCATTCATTGCAACTCTTTATTTGTGCAGCGTTATTTTTACGAAACACTCACGCTACTTTTTTTGATAAAAGCTCAGGAGGACATGCCAGGTAAATTTATCTGCTTTGCATCTTAACAATGATATAGATAGGCGCGCGCACCCACGCCCCTGAGAGTTTGTGTTTGAGCTATAGTGCTTTTTTCTTTGTAGGTAGGCTAACATACATGAACAGAATACATGCACATTTCAATGCATTGTGATATGCGATTTTTTTGAAGCTCAGGAGACCTGGAATACCTAGATACAATAGTTGGACATCTTTATTTTTTATTCTATTCTAGTTTATTTTTTGTGAGAGATAGGTGTTGTTTGGGTGCCCTATTCAAGGCTTTGAACCTTGGACCTCTCTTCCTTTCTCTCAACCAACCGAACACCTCTTATCTGTAAGCGAACAAACAATACTGCATCTTATCTAGAAATTCTATAGTTACAGTAGATATATAGCTTTTGACATTCATTTAATGTGGACGGGAAGTTTCCTGTGGACCATCGCCTGTATATATCAAGTAAAGGAGCTGTAAGTGCAACAGAAGTGGACATCATTGACTCTCTTAAGATTCTTAAAATTCTGTCACTTTCCTAGACATGACATGTCAAATTCTGGACGTAAACGTCTCCCTCCAATTTCTATATTGTTTTGCTAATATGAGTTCCCACTTTTTGGCATACAAGTAAAGTAAGACACAACTGTTACCTTTTTTCTGTGACATATATTACTGTTTGCAATTTTTATCATATATACAGCTGGTGTAAAAAGATAATTGAAATTGTTTCTTTTGCAGGGTTACCTAGATGAGCAATTCTACCAGTTGGAAGAATTACAGGATGAGGTCAGCCCAAATTTTGTGGAAGAGGTTGTTACCTTGTTCTTTAGGGACTCATCTAGATTACTCGGTAACATCGAGCAGGCTCTGTAAGTTACCACGATACGGGACAGAGATGTTCTTCTTATAAAGCTAGACCCTGTCTTATTAAAAAAAAATTTCTCATGCAGGGAGAAGTGCCCTCAAGATTTCCGCAAGCTGGACACTTACATGCATCAGTTTAAAGGAAGTACTTCCAGGTAAAACTTTGATGTCTTCTCTGGTATTTAGACGGTGAAATTGTCTTCTTTTTGTATAGTTAACATAACAAATTTATCACTGGACTAGTTGCAAATTATCTATATCCTTTATTTTCTATCAACAAGGACTCGTGTTATTTCTAAACAATTAAAGTCTCTTATCTGATGCGATAAATCTATATTGTATTGGTATAGTTCCAGCATTAGGGATGTCGATGAAATTCATATCCATTTGCATCTGTATGTATTGACTTTTAAGAAATTACTGTATAGGAAGAAAGAGTAAATAGTAAAATATCCAACGGTTATTTTATGCAATCGTTTTATCTTTATGTTTTTTTCTGCATAATTACATCATTGATGGGCAAGGAATATGCCTGATATAGCTTCTGACCCCAATGTTTGTCTGTGTCACCGTGCTAGAAACATCAGCACGAAAGATTGTTGCTATCTTGTAGAGACAGATGAATTAGTTTAGGCTCACCTAGCACTCAATTTACCTGAAAGTCACATCTGAATGGTTGGGAGTTGCAATTACTATTGCTTTGTTTTACAACTATGATAGTCTCTGATATTTTGTTTAGAATGTCGGTATCTTTCGCATATCAACTCCCAATGAAAACCACCTGAGTGGTTTTTTATAAGCTACCTTTTGGCAATTATTGAATGGAAGACAGCTTTGTCAAAGTCTTTGGTACTACTTGATTTACTCTCACTTTCTTTTGCTTTCTATTTACTCTCATAACCACCACCTAACAATCACGATCACATTGTAGTATTCCTTTTTATGTTGACTGTTTTTTATTACAGTTGGGGTAAGGCTCTAATGCCATTGGTGTTTTGGTTGCAGTATTGGAGCTTTCCGGGTGAAGAACGAATGCACACTGTTGAGAGAATACTGCGATGAAGAGAACATCGAAGGGTCTCTCTCTTCCCTCCCTCCCTCTCTCTTTCTCCAACATCTTGTCTGTTTGATTTCGACAGTAGCCATTAGCTGTGATGTGGTGGGATATACCTTTTGATCACCCAGCACATTACATGAATGCCAACTAAGCTTGCAACTCATTACAAAACAAAACAGAAAACTTTCTGCCATGATGCATTCTTAACCACCCAACTAGGCAGGGTTTCTTTTACTGTGGGTCCAGTGGTCCAGGATTTCAAAGGAGTGGGGGTAGGGGGCACAAAATTGGGCTCTATCCGACCCAAACGCGGGCTAAGCGGGTCGAGTGGTATAACCTAACCTGTGTTTTCTCGTTCTCTGATACAGAGGTCAAAACCTCTTTTGGTGGGCCTACGGGCACGCGACTCTACATCAAACCGTGTTCCTAACACTGCCCCCTCGACTTTATGCTTTCTTACAAGTTCAATTAAGATTCCGTGAGTGTTGTAGAGCGCTTGCCTGTGTTGGTAGAATGTCATAGATTCAAGCTGGGCAACCAACTTGTATAGAGGAGTTTCCTTCCCTCCAGTTGGAAATCTTGTTAGTTCAAAAATAATATTGATACTCTTGTGTTTCCCTCATAGAATCTTTACCCCTGCATCTGCAGATGCCTGAGATCGTTCCAAAAGGTGAAAAGGGAGCATGCTGCTTTGAGACAAAAGCTGGAGGCTTACTTCCAGGTCCACCTCCCAATCTACTACTCCGAATCTCTGTAATAACAAATTGAACTTGTGGTTGTGATCCTTCTATTCCTTTCTTGCTCACAATGGTCTTCATCTCTCAGTTGCTGAGGCAATCGGCCCTTGTTGACAAAGCAACTCGAGCCAGCAAGTGAGATCGCGCTGGGGCGAAAGTCGATGGTGCAAGGTACCACCAAGCCTAGCGAGCATACAGAGTAATTCTCTCCAACGAGAATAAGCCATGTATGTCAAGAGTTAGTAGTCTGGTATAGATAGTGTTGCTGTCTCTACATTTGCAAGCGCAAGTGATCAAATGTGTGCAAACCGTGATCATCTTTCTCAATGTAGTACCTTTTTCCTTGTCTAATTTACTCTTTACTGTTACTTTAAATATGGACTGTATGCATAACACTATATATAGAGATTGTGTTTTGGCACAAGGAGATTTATGTTTGGAGAGTGGCAAGGTTGAAGAATGCTCCTCTCTTGTTCATGAGTTGAGCATAGGTTCCGCGCTCCACCACCTTCCCTTCTCCAACAAAGGAGATGGAGTCTAGGTTCTTGATGGTGTTGAGGCGATGTGCCACTACCACGGTGGTCCTTCCAACCATGATTCGGTCGAGAGCTTCCTTCACCACCCCTTCCGACTGGGCATCGAGGGCGCTTGTGGCCTCATCCAGCAGCAGTATGGTCGGATTTCTCAGGATAGCTCTTGCGATCGCAATCCGTTGCTTTTGGCCTCCTGATAGCTGCAGCCCCCTCTCCCCACTGTCTGTGTTGTATCCATCTTTCAGCGATCTGCACAGTTGAAAACAATGTGAACGTGGTGAGTCTGGTGACCAGTGATGATGTGTTTGAACTTTGAATTCCATTATAAACACTTCTAGCCCACCAAGTTCCTGTTTGTCCTCTTCGTTGGGAAAGGAATGAATTTTTAAGAAGATCACAAGGCTCTGGGATATGATTGTGGTATATATATCTGAAAAGAATCTTTAGTCCTCATTTTCCTAATCATAACTTGAGCAGTGGAAGGGAAGAAGATATCTTACGATATGAAATCATGCGCGTTTGCAGCCCTCGCGGCCTCGACAATCTCCTCCTCGCCGGCCTCAGGCTTTCCGAAGGCTATGTTGTCGCGAACACTGCCTGAAAATATGACTGGTTCTTGGCTGACAAGAGCAGTGAACCCTCGAAACCATACGATGTCTAGTTCTCTTATGTCCGCGCCATCAATCCTAACAGCCCCTCTTTCGACATCATAAAACCTCTGAATCAGCCCAATGACAGTCGATTTCCCGCACCCGCTCATCCCGACAAGTCCAACGCTCGCGCCAGCTTTCACGTCCAGGCTGAATTCTCGCAGAACCAGGCACTGCGGTCGACTTGGGTAGGCGAAGTCCACCCTCTTCATCTCTATCTTCCCTTGCACTCTCTGCAACTTATTGTTGCTAGACTCAACGCCCTGTGCGATACATATGTTTGTGAGTACACACTTTGTCGAACTGAAACATCTTAATATCCAGAGGAAACGAAAGCAAAAAAGAGTTGGAAGACTTACATTTGAAGAGGCAGGAATCAGACTCTTCCTGTCTAACACTTCAAACACTGAAGCAACTGCGGTCGAACCTTTTGCGAGGTCTGAAGTCATGCTTCCAGCATCGGCGATTACCTTCCCCGTGCTCACTAGGATGAAGAAGGTCTTGAAGACATGTGCGGCTGTTATCTCCCCGGCCGCAACCAGCCTCCCTCCGTACCAGAAATCTAGACCCCATGACATGAAGGACAAGCAAGGAGAGCACCCCATTGCTATCCCTGCCACCCATGTTTTCTTCCTAGCCGCCCTCAGAGGCTCCTCTTGAGCTTCTTCAAATAGTTGAAGAACTTTTCCTCCACAACCAAATGAGGTAACCATTTTGTGATTGTAGACTGCCTCAATTGCAATCTGCGTACTTCGATTCTGAGCTCTCGCCAAGTCTAGAGAAACATTAGACAGAACGACTTTCTTCGCGTAGTAGCATAGGATTGATAGGGGCTGGACTGCAATCATGACCAGTGCCAGCTTCCAAGCAACAACGAGCCCCATTGTCATGGCGATTACTATCGCAGATGAAGTCTGGACTATTAAAGAGACACGATCAGCGACAAGCGTTTTAACCAGAGAAGCTTCATGGCTGAGCCTAGAACACAATGCACCACTTGAATTCTGCTCTTCGTCGAACCAGGCAGGTTCGAAGGTTAGAATTTTGTCAAGAACCTGGAGCCTGATCCTTCTAGTTAGGTGCTCACCCATGTACGCGAAGTTGTAATGCTGGGAGAGGTTCGTGAGAATGGAAACAAGCGAAAGCGAGGAGAAAATCAGTGCATAGTGATTAATTCTGGCTTGCATTTCAATGTGGTCTTGGAGATAGAATGCTGCAATCACGCCACCAATTGTGAAGGCATAGATAGGTTGTATTGAACCAAAATGACCGCTGAAAGGCTTCCTGTTACAGCTTGCTTCCATTCTGGTGAATTCATGGAGAGAAGCCTGAAGAAGGATGGGGCTGGATGTGAGATTATTGGAGGCTCGTCGTTGGGAATGAACAAGGCTGGACTGGCTTTGGTCAGGCTTAGGCGACTTGCACTGCTACGGACTGCTGAAGATGACCTGTACAGTTCAGGAACCGGTTCTTGATCCATGGAGCTCGCTATTCTTTGAAGCCTTACTAGCCTTGAGTAGTGACTGTTCTTGTTGCCAATGAGATCGTCGTGAGTACCAATCTCTGCGATTATGCCACAGTCAACAACTGCAATCTGGTCTGCGCGCTTTACGGTGGAGAGCTTGTGAGCAACAACCTGATCACAAACCAAAATTAATAGGGAATGGTGAATGTTGGCTGCAGGATGGAAGTGTTTTGAGAGCTACCATGAAATTACGCAGAATTTGCCCTACATTTGGTATATCTAAATGTTTTATGACAATTTCCGAGATACTAAAAACTTTATTTTGTAGATTGTGGATGTTTATTCCCTCATTTAAATCTGTGTAAATTTATAGCAGAATTTCATGGATATATTCAGTGGCAATCAACAAAATACGTTATACGCATAGAGAAACAACACTAAGATGAAAGGGAAATATAAACTAGCAGAGAATACAGAAATTTTGCTAGGGTGACCATATAGAATCAGATAAGACGCATTGCAATAAAAATCATCACTATTCTTTTAGGAATCAACATTGATTTTCATTTGTAACTTTTTATTTTGCAACCACACTGTTTAAACTTCTAGTAATTGTAGAACCAGAGAGATGATATTAGTCCATACCAGGGTTGTCCTTCCCATAGAAGCTTGATCAAGGGCATTCTGCACAAGCTTTTCTGATTCAGAGTCGAGGGCGCTAGTGGCCTCATCAAGGAGGAGAATAGCAGGATTCTTGATGATCGCTCTTGCAATTGCAATTCGTTGTTTTTGGCCACCAGACAACATCGATCCTCGTTCCCCCACCTGCAAGTAAATGTTTGAAGGAATACTGTTATATGTTGTCCTTGATTTGGATTAGATGAGAATTTACATCACTGCTCGAGGCAGCTTCCATCAATTTTATCATAGTAAGCGGCGAGAAGAGGTGCTCTGATATAGTTCAGGATATTGGATAAAGAAGATGATCAATATGGATTATGATAACTTGTTTTAAACGTATTCGAGATTACATGCGAGACTAAAAAGTTAAAAATCTGCTAGAAAAATTCATTTGACTTATAAAGGAATTTACTTAATTTACCCACTTTCGTAGTAAAGAATTATGATTATCTTGACAGCTGATAACTATTTATGATTATTCCTGCAACTACTGATTCATGTAACTTAAAATATTTTGTGTTCATTGATTTATTGTGTGTCATCTTTTTTTTTTTTTAACAACCATCATCTTACAAATACATAGTATATTATTTTTGTGCCAAAATTTCAGGATTTGTCACATCCTCATTCTCGGCATGTTGTACCCCATATCCTGTGCAAGTGTAACCTAAGCGCTATGTAGCCCAGTGACATAGAAAAGTAGCTGTTGCACCAGTTCAAATTGATATAATTAAACAAATTTCAGGCTTACCTTTGTATCATATCCCTCAGGCAGCTGCCTTATGAAATTGTGGGCATTTGCCGTCATAGCTGCAGCATAGATCTCATCCATGGTAGCATCAGGCTTTCCCAGAACAATGTTCTCCTTTATTGATGTCCCAAAGAGTGCACAATCTTGACTTACAAGCCCCATTTTCCCTCGGATCCATTTCAATTGTAGCTTCTTAATATCAATGCCATCGATTTTCACCGCCCCCTCAACCACATCATAGAACCGCTGCAGCAACGCGATGGCAGTGGACTTTCCACTTCCACTACTGCCTACCAGAGCGATGGTCTGCCCTGCTGGAACCTTAAGGTTGAAGTCCTTGAGGATCAGCGTCTCAGGCCTTGATGGGTAAGAGAACCTGATATTCTCAAATTTGACTTCACCTTGAATATTGTCCAGTGTCAAGCCGTTTGGGTCTTCAGCATCGATCTCTGGTGGTCGACTAATTCTCTCCAGGATACGATTTGCAGCTACCGATGCCTCAGCAAAGTGCTTCACCTCTGGGAGTGCCATTCCAAGTGATCTGCATCACATATGACCTTACATAGTTTTAACCATAGGGCTAGAAATTATAACCATCTAAATAAAGGAAACATACAAGACTATCGTGATTTAATACGCTCAATAATGCATCCAATATCAACAAAAAGTGAAGATTAATTAAACTAAAATTTCTTGATTTATTCTTTGGCTTGAAATTTTCCTTAATACATAGCACTACTTCATTTTATCTGGAGTCTTTTCTTTTGTATCCTTGAGGATTTTGATGGGATCTTATTCGTTGCACGGCCAAAAGGGTATCCCTTGGTCCAGCTTGAAAAATATGTTTTTGGTTTCAACACCATTATTGGAACTAAATTAGCTTGATACACATTGTTGGTCCAATGACACAACAGCTTGAGATTTAAAGTAATACCTGAAAATTGATGAGAGAAACTTAACGCCAGTTTATAGAGGCAATAATTTTGGCTCATCAGCTGATTAATATAAAAGTGTGTTCAAATTTCAAATGAACTCCTTGCCAGCCTTGTTGAATTGGAATCGTAATACTGGCCCCCATCTTGATGGAGAAAGACACTGCTAATGGAGTTGACAACCCATTAGTTTTGCCTCCTTTACGATTGTCTAAAATGGCCAAATGGAAAGAATAAGCTTTAGACTGTTGTTGACTACTTTTTAGACAAAGAATTTCCCTACAGTGTGATTTTTTGGGGTGATTGGTGCTTTCGGTGAGTCTTCTGAGTATGTTCCTTTTGCATAAGCGGTCTATGATGGTTGGCTAACTAACTGAATTTCCGTTAGTTCCTATTTTAGAGAGGACATAACCAGCCTTTATATGTCCACCCAATTTACATGTATTCATATAACCCCCTCCATCTATTATCACCAACATCATCTAAACATTTCCCCATCAAAAGGAAGTAATTAACGGAACTTTCACAATCAGGCATCAAACTAACTTAACATCATATTTCTGGTCAAGAAAACTATGGAGAAGCAAGGGGCATGCAATAAGTTTAGAAGGCAAGTGCCATGAATCCAAGGACCGACTCCCCAAAATTCTCTTGGAAGGGAAGATGATAAATTTGCTTCCCCTCCTCTTAATTACTTTCTTTTTACTGGGGATAGAAGGCCTTAAGTTTTGATGATATATTTGTTAGAGAACTGAATTCAACTTTAAGGTACAAATATAGCCAAACAGAAACAACACCCAAAACCCTCTCTAATCATTCTGATAAGAATACTCACAAGTTAATAAGAAAAATTAATATGATTAAGACTAATCTTGCCAGAACTACTATTGCCATTCCAACAGGAACAGAATTAACTCTTCCAAACAAACTGAAACTCTAAAACAGGAACTAAAATAATTAGCTGGTAAAACGTGGTTTTCTATGTGTGTGTTCATATATACATAGATAGGTACATATATCGAAGATAAAGATAGATAAAGATATAGATATATAGAACATAAACCACCAATAGGCAATTAAATCCGTATAATCTGTATACTTTTTTTCTTATTATTTTTCCTGATAATAAGCATACAATTTATAGAAAAATATGATGCTATAAGCAAGCAAATAGAGAAAGAAACTACTTACAGTCCTCCCAAGACAAAAGACATCCCAGCTGCATAAATCCTTCCCCCACTCTCTCCATTGTTCATCACAAGCCTACTACCATACCAAGCAAGGAAACCCCATATAGCGAAAGAAAGCCCTGTGCATCCTACTGCCAGGCCCTCTGCGATCCCTTGCTTGATTCCAAGCTTTACAGTCTGTTCCAGAATGGCTGCATACTTCTCTACAATGCTTTTCTCTGCGGTAAAGGAATAGACGGTCTTGATAGAGCTGAGAGCCTGTACCACTACAGCATTTGCCTTTGAATACTCACCATGAGACTTCCGAGAAAGGTGGACAAGATACTTCCCATATATTAGGCCAGGGATGATTAGCAGTAGGGCTAGGGGGAAGGCTACTAGAGAGAGCCTCCATGAGAAGTAGAAAGAGAACACTAGTCCTGAGATGAATACTGAGGAGTGCATCAGAAATATTGGCACCTGCAGGAGAAAAGATTCGGCATTTGCTGGGATTGTCACATTAATGTCCACTTAGCAGTACATGAAATGAACTGTAGAATTCTTGATGTACTTTACAGTGGCTAATAAAGCATTATCACACTTTATATTTATGATTGCATGAATATGCTTTGAAATGATTAAAATTCATAAAGAAAAAGATGAGAAAGGTAACAGTACCATGAGAGATCCTATTAATTTTGTTTGCTCCAAGATTCTGCTCATTTAAGTACAGTAGTCAAAATATCTAAAAGAACATGATTCCAAAACTTGATTATCAAGCCGTCTTAAAATCTTCTTTACAACTTGAGAGATAGAATATATGTAGCATATTATATATATATATATATATATATATATATATATATATATATATATATATATATATATATAGGGGTATCTGTACCTCAGCCGCTAGCTGAGAGAGTTCCTCAGCCGGCGGTGATGTGGCTGAATCTATACCCACATATCGGTGACAGAGTGTAAGCGCTAAAATAACCAAAAAATTCCCGCTTAAAAAAAAGTCAATCAAGTTGACCAAAATACCCCCATTTTTACTTCTACACTAGTAAAAATTCATCCACAATAAAAATTTACCGAAAATATTTGTAATTTACAGAGAAATTCTGTTGAATTTATCTGCAGTTATAAATTTTCTAATTCTCCTATATCGAAAATATAAAGAGAAAAAAAGATTGAATCAAGATGATGTGAAAAAAATAGCAGCAGTAAAAAGAAAATAAAACATGCGCGAAGCTTAAAATTAGTTGTAATATATAGTTTTTTTATTGTTTAATTTCGCGTTATTTTCAATTCATATAGATTTAATAAAAGAAACTGAAATGAATAGAAAAATGAAATTTGATGTAGGACAGCTGTATAATTTTTTTGTATTACAAATGTACAGTATCAAAAAATAATGAAATACAATGATTAATGATTTATTTTGTAGATATTTTATAAATCAGGTATTCTCGTAACTGCCACAATATTTGCAGATTGGTTGGATAATATTTCATGCAATTTTTAATGAACTGCGACTATGATCGATCTTGGTGCTAAAAAAATGTTTTATTCTCAATGTATATTATCAAGGTCGCATTAAACATACATTCAAAAAAATAAACAAAAAAATATATTAGCACAGCGACCATGGTCGCAATTATTGTATAACAAAACTAGCAATCTTATATCCCTAGTGCGACCCTAAACCGCAAAACTTTTAACACTGCGACCATGATCGCAAACTTAATACAATATAACTTTCAATCTTATATCACGACTGCGACCCTATCATATTCCTTATTCGCATAGAAATAATAGACGAAAATATATTATCGTTTAGCACTGCGATCACGATCGCTGTCCTTATTCGCATGCCATATGTAACAGAATTTTGATCATTTATAAAATGCAATAAAAGTTGCAGACCTAGCAACAATCAAACTTAACAAATTAGATTAACCCTGCGACCGTGAGAGCAGTCCGCGTATATCACATCTTATAAAATACTATATTAATTATTCTGACCTAATTGAAGTAATTAATATCCTATCTACCGTGATGCAACAACAGTCTCGAAAAAAGAGGTGCATTAAAATTAATCTCGATAAAGGAAAGATGTGCACCATACGAAATCTAAATATATAGGAAAAATATTCTATAAAAAGCTAATTTGTAGTTCACATAATAGACCTCTGGAAAAAAGAGAACTCTTTGGATTCTCACGCCAGAACTGCTTCAAATAAATATTTAATTTTTTTATCACTTCTTTGAAAACTCAACTGTCACCTATAACACTTATTATTACTAATCACGTCGTTTCACAGTATTGGTCTTTTTGTAGTGCTTATAACTAATATATTATCTCATATCTAAAAAAGATATTTGTGCGCTTCTTTTTCAATTTAATTTTCAACCTTCCTGAAACAATTCATTCTTGAATCATGTCTTCCCCATCTTCTTTCTCTGAACACTTAGATTTCAACTTCAATCATTCTCCCACCGGTCCTCTTTCTACAAAGGATTCTAGAGAATCTGATAGCAATCTGCACTTCACTCCTTTTGACTATCTCACTACATTTAATAATGTTTTGTTTGATCCTCCTCTTCACGAGGATGATGAAGTTTTCATGAGGCCTAGTGAGGAGAAACTTATTGCTCTACCACTTTACAAAGAGACATGCTTGATGAAAGCATGTCCTCTGATGCTGAAGGCGTGCTTTCTTTGAGCATATCCTTTGCAGGTTCTTGACACCGATCGAAAGAAGAGCTTGATACAAACGATCCATTCTGAGAGTTTATCAACGAATCAAAGTATCCTCAAATAGAGAAAGAAAGCGAAGAGGACAGCGAGCCGGTCGACGAGAGAGAAGATGAGGAAATAAATAATGAACAGAAAGACGAGGAGAATGAAGACAACGAATCTGCTTATGATGGTGATGACGACGAAAACTAGGATTTTCTACTCTTCTAATATTCACCTTATTTTTTTTTCTTTTAAGAGCTTTAATGCTCTTTTTTTGTAAGGTCTCTTTTTGACCATATTATGTTATAAATAAAATATACTTCTATCCAAAAAATGATCTTTCATATTTTTAACACAAATATAAAGTATTTTTTTCATGCATCGTAGTAATCACAAGACTTCTAAGTGGTTTTCTTAATACCGCTACAATAGTCGCGAACCTCATATATTGTACGCAAAAATTGTTATCATACGATAAGAAATATAATGATTTACTAAAGAAAAATGTAAGACTTTTATTAAGAAGTTAAATATGATCACACTCTGTAAAAAATATAGTTATTATCTACGACCATGGTCGCGGTACTCAGATAATAATTACTCTCAACTAATAGAACTGTGAATCTTATATAGTTATTATTTTTGCATCTAAACTGCGACCATGGTCGCAGTACCCAGATAATAATTACTCTCAACTAGTAGAACTGCGAATCTAAATATATAGTTATTATTTGGTCGCAGTACTTAGATAATAATTACTTTCAACTAATAGAACTGTGATTATGGTCGCAGTATATAATTAACTATATTTATACATGAAACTGCGACCACAGTCGCCGTCCTGACAAAAATAGTTTGATCTTTGTGCATTCAATCAAGTTAAAAATAGCGACATGGTCGTAGTCTAAAGTTAACTATATAAACAGATGATACTGTGATCATAATCGCAATCCTCTCAAATTAGTATATTTCATTGTATATCACAAATTAAAAAAATGCGACTATGGCCGCAGTGTGTAACACAAATACAAAGTTCTTCTCATGCATGAAAAAGAGACAAACAACCACAGTAAATAACAAATATATAAAATCATAATTAACTGCGACTATAGTCGCAGTCCTTATTCACCGTTATTACATTTAACCAAGCAAAAAAATCATCCACAACATGTTGTCGTTAAGCACTGTGATTATAGTCACCGTCCTTATTCGCATGCAATATGTAAAAATAATTTTGATCGTTTATATGTGGCATGCGAATAAGTAAAGTACAACTATGTTCGCAATCAGTAAAATCCTTACAGATCATATCATAAATTTCTGCAAAAGAAAATAATTTGTTTATATATAAATTAAGCAAAAAAAATTGACATGTTTATGAGCTCCACATGATACAATCCTATATATAATTGTAGACTGCATCAAAGGTCGCTTTTAAAACTATTGAGAAATTATTTTATTAACCACTAAGAGCGTAGTCACATTCCTGAAATTCTTAATATCAGCCTATAAAAAAAAGTTAATAAAGAAGTATTCAAAATTGTTTCCTGATTTTATGAAGTTGCACTTAAAGAGACCTGATTCATATTCAGTTGGATGCAGTTAAAAAGATAACTGTAACAATATTGACTAAGGTTAAAAATATAAAAAAATAATGAACTATACATTTTCACTGTCTTTTACCGCATGGGCATTTAGTAATTTCAGCTGTACAATAGGTGGGTCATCCTTATTAGTGTGGCTAATAATGTGCCACATCACCGCAGGCTGAGAGAGACTCTCAGCTGTCGGTTGATATGCATATTTCTAATATATATATATGATTTGAGGATTAGTCTGGAGGGCTTGTTGACCACCAAGTTTCCTTGGGATGAGGGTGGGGTGCCTCTGAGATAGCCCAAAATTTACTTTTCTATATATATATATATATATATATATATATATATATATATATATATATAAGAAATATATACCTCAGATGTCATCTGATGGAAGTCAGACGGCGCGTCAAAACTTCAGTCTCCCTATCATTTTTTTTTTCACGATCCGACCATACATCGTAATCTTCATGTCTTAAGATGTATACATATAAAAAATAACATGAATTAAAGTTCATTTAATCATTGATTTAATGGTTTCATTTGTTTTATTGTTGAAAAATTATTAAATTTTCAACCATTTGATCCATGAGTAAATGAACACCAAATCATGTAATTTTTAATATATGTACATTTGGGACATAAAGATCATATTGGGCGGTCTAATCGTAAAAAAATGATAAGAGGATTGGAGTTTCAATATGCCATGTGACAGTTTCATTAGATAACATCTAATATACGCACACATTTGGCTACTTCTAAAAGGATTTGAGCATGAATCTTTCTCACTCAAATTCAATGCTACAACATTCAAATACAAGACCCACACCGTTGAAGTTGATTTACATTATTTAAAGTCCCTTATACAAAAAATTAAGTATTTGTAGTTTTCTTGTCCATACATCAAGTAGCCACAAAACGGATGGATGAAAGAAGCATATTACTTAGATTTATTACTTTAGAATACAAAATTCTCGATCCGATTATTTGATCATGATCTAAACATTTCAAAACCCTCACATACAAATTTTTGTTAGGTTTCAAATATTTTACACCGTTAAACTAACTCACTATTTAGGCCATTCATTTGTGCCTACTTGATGCAAAAACAAAAAATATTCAAAACACTTGAATTTTAAGCACTCTTAACAATATAGATCATCTCCACTGGAGTGGATCTTCAATTAGAATGACCTAAAATTGAATTTGAATGGGAAGAAATCATCAGCATATCTTTTGCAAAGAACCCAAGTATGCACACACACATATATAGAATTGACTACTTCCAGAAGGATTTAAGCATGAATTTTCTCCACTCAAATTCAATGTTACGACATTCAAATATAAGATTCACTCTGTTGAAGTTGATCCACATTATTTAAAAATAACTAAAAATCAAGTATTTTATAGTTTTCTTATCCATGCATCAAGTAGACACAAATGGACGACCGAAAGTAGCATATTACTTAGATCTATAATTTTAGATATACAAATTCTCAATCCGACCATTTGATTATAAACTAACAAACTCACTGTTTAAGTCATTCATTTTGCGTCTACTTGATGAATAAACAAAAATATTCAAAACTCTTAATTTTTTATTTTTAGTTACTTTAAATAATGTAAATCAACTTTAATGAAGTAAATATTTTCTTTGAATGCTATAGCATTGAATTTGAGTAAGAATGATTCATGTTCAAATCATTCACAAGGATCCAAGTCTATCTCTCTCTCTCTCTCTCTACACACACACACACACACACACATATATATATAAGAACTTTGTTGAAGAATTTGAGATGTCCTACATTAACCTATTTTAGATGGTATAAGGACACTTTTATTAGCAGAGTAATGCACGTCAGTGATGCTAGTAGCATCCATTGGAAGTCAAAATTTATTGATGGTCTTTCTAACCTTTTCTCAGAAAGAGAGTGACATTTGAGAGAAAGCAGTGGAGGATCTATTCCTTACTATGCTTGTGCATACGGTGCATTAATAAAAGCCTGTATTCATGAAGGATTGGCTTTATGTAATGATATGAAGCTAAAAAATCAGTTAAAATATCAAAGACTCACTGAAAAAACAGTTAGGTGAGTTTTGCCAACAATTCGCTTAGATTGATAAAAGTAAAGGAAAAGAAAAAGGTAAAAAACCTTACCTTCCTTATAAGAAGAAAAAGAGCAAAAAGGAAAAAAAAACATGTTCCTATTCAAGCTAAAAGGATTAATAATCCTAAAAGTAAAGCTAAATGCTTTAAATGTGATAAGATAGGCCATTATGCTAACAATTGTTATACAAAAAAGAAGATCAGTGAGATCGGAGATGAAGGATTAAAAAGTCTTTATACAAAATTATGATTAATAGTGATACTTTTACTGACACTGAGCAAAATGAAGAAAGTCATACAAACAATTATTAGGTAACTAATAATTGTACAAAAAATGACAGACTATTGGAAAGCAATAGTCGAGATGAATGTGTTATCAGTAAATGTTATCACATAAAATCAAGAAATAATCTTAAAAATATTAGCAGAAGAAAATATGTCTTATGAATTTAAAGAACAACTTTTGGAGTTCTATTTGAAAAATAAAGAACAGAAAATTAAAGCTCAAAAAATAGATAATGTCTATAAAATATTTGAAGTTCTAAATAGAAGACTAAAAAAACAAAAGAAGACATTATCTTTATAAGAATTAAATACAGAGGTCAATAACCTTAGAAATTAAACTTCTAAAAAAATATATATATATTATCTCGTCTTGCTAATGAAGACAAAGAAACACTTAATAAGAATTTTGTAGCTGGACAAGCTTCTACTTCGTCCTAACCAAATGAATTATTACAGACTCTACAAGTCATTTCGCAAAAATAATTTATAACCATTACTTTATTATTAGACAAACAAACAATTATTTCAGATGTCATAACACTAGTTGATAGTGGTGCTGGTCTTAATTGCATTAAAGAAGAAATTGTTCTTTCTACTTATTTTCAAAAGAACACAGACCTTTAGTGGTGCTAATGGTAACAAGTTGGAAGTAAATTATAAGTTACCTGATGCACATATTTGTCATAATGATGTGTGCATATCAATACTATTTATATTAGTTAAAAACGTCTCCCAACATGTTATACTAGAGACATCTTTCTTGCATAAAATTATGTCTATCGTTACTATAGATACTAAAGGAATAACTGCTACTTATAAAGGTAAATCTACAATGTTTCGGTTTATAACCAATCCTCAAACAAATTTTTTAAATGAAGTAAAAGATATTATCTTTAAAGAAAAGCAAATAAGCTTTCTTAGGAAAGAAATTTCTTATGCTCAAATAAGTGAGCAATTACAAAAATCAAGTACAAAAGAGTAAATAATTCAAGTACAAAATAAGTTTACAACAATAGTTTGTGAATCTTTACCTAGTGCTTTTTGGGACATATTGCTGCTCTTCCATATGAAGAGGACATTAAAGAAAAAGACATCCCGACAAGAGCGAGGCACTGTCAGATGAACCAAGAATACTTGAACTTATGCAAGAAGGAAATAACATCTTTGTTATATAAGAAATTAATTAAAAATTCATATTCTCCTTGAAAGTTGTACTGCATTTTATGTAAACAATGCAGTGGAACAAGAAAGAGGAGTTCCTCGTTTGATTAATAATTATAAACCCCTTAATAAGTTATTGAAATGGATTAGATAACCCATTCCTAATAAAAGAGATTTATTAAATCGTATTCAAAATGGGAAAATATTTTCAAATTTTGATCTCAAATCAGGATACTGGCAAATACAAATCCATCCTTGTGAATTTTAAAATATCATAAATGATATTTTTACTCTTTATACGGAATTTGACATACTGGTCTATTCTAATTCTATTATTCAACATCTCAAACATCTTGAAACTTTTAGAAATTTAGTCATATTCCTATAGATAGAAGCATTGAATTTGCTTCTAAGTTTCCTGATGTCATTACTAATATAAAACAATTACAAAATCTTTGAGGTGCTCTTAATTATGTGGTCGATTATTATAAAAATTTAGCCTAAGACACCGTTATTTTTTATTCTAAATTGAAAAATAATCCTTCTCCATGGACTTACCACTGCTGTCAGAAAAATTAAGCCAAATGTTATACAGTTTCCATGCATACATTTGGCAAATCCTAATTGGAATAAAGTTGTTGAAACTGATGCTTCTAATATTGGGTATGGAGAAACTTTAAAGCAAATAGATCCATGAACTAACAAAGAAGTTCTGGTACGCTTTACCTTTGGAAAGGGAATCCCACCCAATATAATTATTCCACAATTAAAAAGGAGATATTTTCAATTATTAAGTGTCTTCATAAATTTCAAGAGAATTTATTAAATCAAAAGTTTTTATTATGAATTCATTGTAGTTTTGTCAAAAGTATTGTTGAAAATGATGTTAAAATTTTACATCCAAACAAATCTTCACTAGATGGCAGGATGAATATTCGTATATGATTTTATTATTGAATATATTTGTAGTGATTTCAATTTCTTTGCCTGACTTTTTAATTCGTGAAGTTTACAGGATACCCAGTGGTGGGCTGAACCCTGGGGGTGGGGGGAAGAAAAGAGGCAGGAATAATACTCCAAATGTCTGGCACACCATTACAAAAAAGTGAACTAATAGTTCTACTGTTAATACATTTAAAGCTCTCATCAATGAAGACTTCTTCATGGAGATAACTTCAGTTGCTAGTAATACCCAGGCAATATCATCATCCAAGAAGGTAGTTCAAAATACCCAAGCTACTACTTCACAAAAAAAACTTTTAGTGAAGTTACTCAGAAAGAGTTTTTTATTTTTACAAAAGATATTTTAGATTTTATTTTTTATATTAAAAAGGAAGATATACCTTCAATAGATGAGGTAAAAAAAACTTAGATAGAAAAATCTAGATAACACTTTCTATCCAACTTTGGTAAATAAACCGAGACAGTGGATGCAGTCAATAACTGCGTCAAAAAGATGTGGGTATATAACATTTCTATCCTAACTCTAATTCTAATTAGGCACCTACTTTTAGTAAATGTATTATTAATTTATTTTATCTCCAAGAGATTGGGACTTAGCATTAATAAAGCAATCCCTTTAATAAAGGCTGAAAATGAAACTTATAGTTTCAATTACTGGGACTATGTTGAAGTTTTTTCGTAACACTTTCTTATATGATAATCCAAAAGCTGATACATACATAGTTTTTAAAGTATGTCCTGTTGCTCTTAATAAAGACATACCTATTTGGTTCTATAATTGGTGGCATAAATACGATGCCAATTTAGAAATATTACCAGAACTCATTTTAAAGTTATATAGTAAATGGGTAGATATTACACCCAACAATTCATAATATGAATGATAATCTTTTTGAAGGCCTTTGTCCTATGTATTTCTTATGTGAAACAGAAGTTTCATGGATCTGGAGATGGATCATGGAAGCAGCATATGATGACTTGCATCTTCCCTGCCTAAAGCGTCATTACCATGTCAAATGATGGAATGGCATAACGGTAAAGGAAAAGGCTGCCCAGATTGCAAAATTATGAAAAGAAATAAAGAAATAGTTGATCGTTCCTTAACACAGGAAATTCAGTCAGGAAATCCACTAACTAAAATAAAGAAAATGTTCAGAGGAAGTATCCTCAAGCTTCTGCTAAAGAAATACTGTAGAAATGCTTGGAGTTTTTTGCGTTTTTTGCGTTTTCTACGAACTGCGTTTTTTGCGAATGTTATATAACAGTGGGGTGTCGTTACATTCTATAATGGGTTATAATGAGTTGCATAACAGGTTTTTTAATACATTGGCTGGATTTAAGCTTAAAAGGCTGATGATTTGGTTATTGAAAATATTACTTTTGGAGTAATAGAGGCTTTAAGCAAACAGCTTAAAAATTCTAAATTACAAACTCTCGGAGGGCAAATTTCTATAGCTCCATCAGAAGTTCAATCTGAAGAAGAGGATACTATATCCTGAAGCTGATTCAAAAGATAACATACCCTCAGATGCTGAATCAGTTGATATTAATTAAATTATGAAAACTGAACAACAGTTTCAGGAAATTAATAAAATTCATCATAGTCCTAGACACTTGAGAGGTTCTATTATAAAAGACCTACTCCTATGAACGTAATGTTTGAAGAGAATGAAATATTTCTTCAACGACTATAGTATTTATGAAAGGAATATTGATGGTTATATTGATCACTCAATACATACTATGGTACACATAATGCTGATATACTTTACGGTTTGTAAAAAAACAGGAATACCGCTCAAAATACTGCATCATTTTTAACTAATGGTTTTACTGACATCCTCAGAGGCTGGTGGGCTAATTCTCTCTTAGAGGAATATCGAAATGAAATTTTAAATGCAGTAAAAAAAGAAAATAATCAGCAAAGAGAAGATGTAGTCTACACCCAGGTCTTGGCTATAATAGATCACTTTAGTGAAAAATAGCAGACCAAGGAGAAAGAATAAGAACTTTGTTGCAAAATTTGAGATGTCTTACATTAAACCATTTTAAATAGTACAAGGACACACATATATATAGAACCATATAAAGGTTATGCTGATGACCTAATAAAGGTCAAGGACGAGTGGTTATCATATATATATGGTCCTGATTTCAAAATCCAGCCTAATTTCCCCAGATTTTAAATGTGCTAGAGAAGATCAATATTTTCCGTGTGAAACTATACAATGAACCCTCGTAACTAAAAGTTCTCTCAGAATAGATTCACCCTCCATAAATGCACAATTATTCTATTTAACTCTCAAGTCATCTAATTCGAAATCACTGGCATTCTTTTGACTAGATTAACTTCGAGCCGGCCTAATTTCCCCAGATTTCAAATGTGCCAGCGTAAATCAATCCTTCCCTTACAAAACTATTCTATGAAGCTTGACAACTAAAAGTTCTCTCGGGATAGATTCATCTTCGCACAATTATTCTTTTTGAGGAAATAATGCCCAATTATTCTTTCTGCCTCTCAAGTCAACAGGTTAGAAATCACTGGCATCAATTTGACTATTGTTAACTTCTTTTTTCTCTAAACTAAATTAACTTGCTTAAATATTAAACATAATCTAATAAAACAGAGAAAGACAGAAGAAAGTTGGTGTTGAAGTACAGATTATCATATGATTATCTAAATATGACGTTCCTGACATTAAGTTTTAGATCTGTACTGAAAAATGATATTTTTGGCCTCTCGAGTCATCCAGCTAGTTTGGAATCACTGGCATTACTTTGACCTAGCCAACTTCTTTTGAGGGCGACCTAGACAACTTATTCTTCACTAAATAAACTAGTCATTCATTAACTAGCTTAGATGACATTCGTCATCTAATACGAAAGGAAAAAAAAAAAGAAGAACAATTTTGTGCTGAAATATAAATTATCTTATGATGTGGTGAATATGAGGCTCTTTGATTGATTTTGTGAGATCGTTACTAGAAACAGTTTCTATTGAGTTTTTATTTGGGAGGAAAAATAGTTGTTTTTTAGGTCACATTTATACAAGTACCTTCTCACTTAGGACCTCTTGTACGAGTGCAGTGTCCTTTGATATACTATTGATGATCTCTGAAGTAGTTGCTTCTTGTGAATCAAAGAACCCAACTTCCTGCCTCAAAATAGCCTCCAAATACTTGTATCTAATCCTCAGCACCTGCCTCTCACTTGTCCTACTCCAACAGTATCCTTCTGCAGTCATAACCGTCCCCATCAAAAACCATATTCATTAATATTGTTAAAACTACATAATCAAAACTTATTTTTGGAAATCATTAGTACCCAAAAAGGCCACACCCAAGACCGCCAGTCCAGTGTAAACAAAATAAAGACAGTACTGCAAAATGAACAGAAATAAATATCAGTTGCAGATCTCAGTAGATAGAGACCTCAAATATTATAACATCTAAAAGATTGAAAATTTTCAAACCTTGGCCAACTCAGGCATGAAAACTCCATGGTTCTGCTGTGTCTGTGATCCATATCCCAGGCTGTTCATGACACTGCTTGCTGAGAGCAGAAGGACATTTGTGGAGCACCCATCACCAACTGCTCCCACCGTTCCTAAAAACATTAGGACAATATCATACCAATCTGCAAACTTAAACAACCCCTTAACATTTCCCATCTTCTCCTCCTCCTTGGGACAAGACATCTCTGTAATTGATCTCCTATAGGCTAAGTAGCAGAAAGACCAGTTGTAATGGACACCAAGGCACTTCAGAGATCATCTAGAGATTTATATATATATGGGCACGTTAGGGTCCTTGAGGAGTCAGCAGTGGACTCATTTTCATAAAAGTTGATCAGCCCGGAAAGCAAAGGGGACCCTTGTTGCATTTCTTTCTTTCATGAGCTTTACATGGGGTTGCATTTGGTGGCCACTTTATTGTCTTGTGGTGGTCTCTTTCCACAGTATAAAGCTATAAAACATCCCTTCGTGAAGCTTTCAATAAAGTTACATACCCATCACCACTGATTCCCTCCATTGGGTTCTTTTTTCAAAAACTTCCCTCCACTTTCCTTTCCGTTTTTTGGTCACCCTGGTGCTTAGCAATATTAACAAATTTCTTAATGCTACACACCTTCTCCTATTGGTTGAATGTGTGTAGGTAAATTTCATCACATGTCATTTGCCCATAGTTATAAACTAATGGCCATATACAAAGTAACCTTGGAATTTGGCATTAAGTTTTGTATGTCCTGTGTTTAAAATGGATGTAGGCCTAACTAATGCAGCATTGTTAATTAATTAGTAGAGGTCTTTGCCACCCCTAGCTTAGTAAAATAATCTGTCCCTGTGCAAAAGTAAGACTATCACTTTCACCTAAAAGTAGTTACTTTGAATCTACCGTGATTATTCACGCGGAACAATAACAACTGTTGTTTAAGCAATAAGGCACCAAAAGTAACTATAATTAGCCAATGCAATCCATAATTAAAACAGGCAGTCAAAAAGACTGTAATCTTCAAACATCATGTCAGGGGATCCGAAACAATATTAAGAAATTCTTAATCATCATGAAGATTCATTAGATGAAAAGTTTTTTCTGATTAATTTTATCCAATTATATAAAAGATAGGTTTTAGTGCTCCTATTTGTTAAAGAGAGAAAATCTAGGATATTCCTTTGTTGGATGTTCAGTTCCACCAGCTGCAACAAATTACTGCAATTATTCCTTCATTATAAGAAATTTAGTCCTTTGCTAGGCAGATATGGGAGCACACCTAATATTATGAATGGGTCACAGTCACACTTAATATTATGTGCACTATAATAGCCCAAATTCAAAAAACATGGCAATTTTTTTTTATTATACCTTCCTTGTCTTTTATTATGTTTTCTATCCGATGCCCATATCTTTTGTTATGTCTTTGACAACTTGGTCATCTACAACTTTTTTCAAAAAACCTTTGACATCTATAAATGATTGTCCAATCTAAATGTATGGAATATATGCACCTGATCACATAGTTCCAGCCTAAAACACCCTTGAAACTCTTAACATTCCACCTTTTAAGGATATCATGTTCCTCACCTAACTCAATCTAACTCCATTCCAAAAGCTTTATTCTAAATAATTAGACATATTTCATCCTGCACAAACCCACTGAGATCTCCCTTGCTTTCTTAGACATTCCTCTATTTCTTTTCCTTTTTTGGTTCAACTGAGGGTATATTGGATACTCATGATTAACTATTCACCATAAACGAAGAATAATTTTTTTTCAGCTAGTCATCAGACATGAAAGTCTTGTAGAAGAATGGCTTAGTCCTGTTGCATAATGATGTAATTCTCTCTCTCTCTCTTTTATTTTCTTTTATTCTCTGTTAGATATTTAACTTAGCAAATGGAAGGCTAAAGCTACTCTCTCCTGCACTGTTGGCTTGCAAAGTTTCACCTAAAATTAAAACCTTTTTATGCTTAGGATGCTGTACAGTCATAGTAACTAAAGAGAAAATGGTAGCATATGGAATTTGGACCATTGTTTTAAATATCGGCCGATATACCGGTATATCGGCCGATATACCGGTATATCGGCCGATATACCGGTATTTTATCCAAAACGATACGATAAGTGTAAAATTTATCGGATATCGTTTTAGACCGATATTGGCCGATATATCGCCACGTGGCCGATATATCGGCCGATATCCGAGATGAAATATCCGATATATCAGCCATTATAGTTACTTATTTGGATAATAATTATTATTATTTGCTTGAGAGATTATTTTAATTTATTATATGTTCATTATGGTATTTCAATGATGTTTTTATATGATGTTTGGATAATAACTTATTTCTTTTAATAATGTCTTATATGTATTTACTATTGATATATCAACCGGTATTTAGTACCATATCGCGATATATCATCCGGTATACGGTATCTGGTACATAATTTTGCCAACTAGTATATCACTGATATCCGATATTTAAAACACTGATTTGGACAGGTAAGTAGGAAACTCAAGCAATCTTTTTCCAGATTTTGATACTTTACATGTTTAAAAACATAAAATATGAAAGAAAGAAAAAAACAGAATTAGAATTATATTCATTGACAGCCACTTTCTGTTGCACAGCCATGGAAGCTTTGAGAGAACGTCATTAACTGTTTGGCATATGGATTATTTTATTTTATATTATTTATTATTATTGTTGTTGTTTTGTTGGTTTACCTGCCACATAAGATGAGTTTCTAGACAGGTTTTCCACCTCCACACACACAAACACCCATTCTTCATATTCTTTATCCTTAAATTATTTTTTGACCTTCTCACTGATAAAATCCAAAAAATAATTAACTAATGTGATGTCACATATATCCTAACTTTCTGCAAATTAGTATTAGGCTATTTCATTAGAATTGGAGTATAGAGACCTCCACTTTCTTTCCTTCTCCACGTGTTTAATGTACCAAACAGGAAAAGTGGGTGGCACTTGATGATAGATGGCAGTGCCACTGTTGAATCTAGGAACCATCTCTCTCAGCTTTCCTAGTCGAAGCCTAGGGACCGGGGAATCCTCTGTTTAAATGTTTGGGTTGGGCGTACTTGAAAGTTAAAAGGTTACATGTTGGTTTGCAACAGGTATCAAATTGAGTCCTCAAATTTGAATAGTTAAAAAAGTAACTATGCCAATTATAAAAGTTAGAGCTAGATGCAACTACAAATATATTGCAGCCAACTATACCTAAACAAGTTTCAAAAATGTATTGCAGTTATGAATAAATTACTTACACTCAATCAGTGCCGTTCAGTCTCTCAACCAAAAAAGCAAAAAAGGAGGAGGAGGTGATACATATTTTGTCCAAAAAAATTGTGTAGGATATTTATCTGCAAAATTGTATAATTAAAGGTACTGTTTCAGTTTATCCAACAAAAAAAGACCTTTGAAAAAACTAGGGTTTTAAGGCTATAGTCAAAGTTGCTAAAATGCTTCATTGCCAATTCAGGAGGTCCCCCCCCCCCCCCCCCAAACGCCAGCTGGTAAATCAAATTGTTTGTTGGTGCTCAATTAGGGATCTTAAAACATGAAAAGTTGAAGCCTGGGTGCTGCTTAGGTGAATCTTGTTGTTTTGCTGCTGTTCTCAACTAATATTCTTTTATCAAGCAGCATAGGCCAGCGATCAACCTACCTAATTCTTGTGATACAGCTCTAATCAAAGAGGAGTGAAAAAATAATCACATCTGTGTTATGGACTTTGTAGGAACTTTATCATGGACCACTATTATTGATATACAGAATGAGGAGCTCCTCTCAAAAACAGAGTTTAACGGAACATTCCCCAAAATAAAAGATTACAATTTTACAAATGACAAGGAAACTCCATAGATAGTTTGATCCCTCCAAAGAAAAGAAAAGGCTAAAAAACTACATTGCCATCCTCCAAGTTGGTGATGGGGACTATTAGCTGATACATGTTTTTTCCAGATTTCAACTGTGAGGCTTAAAAGATCTTCTCTCCCCCTTATGGCCGTTCTTTTGGCATGCAGACTCTTTTGTTGGATTCCTTAAAAGTTATCTCAAAGAAAAAACTCCTCAAAAGTTGGACTCTCTTATCTTCACTTGTAATAATTTTTCATTCACTTTCTCAATGAAATGATAGTATATTATTTCAAAGAAATGCAAAATAGCACAGTACTTGTCTATGATGAAAGAGATCACAAGTTCTGAAAGTTAGCTGCATGTTAGAGAGAAATATAGTGAAGCATGGTCAGAGTTTTAAAAGAACAGAGAAAAATATATGCAAGACCACAACAAACAAAAGCAAAATAACAACATTCTAATTGTCATTTCACCTCATGAATTTGTCTGTTTGTGAGAGCTGACTCTTCCTATCTCAGTGTACACAAATAGTAATGAACAAAGTCTTATAGTGTTTTGGTATAGCATTGAAGGTTGATGGAAAAGAGAACAAGGAAATGCTATTGCTTTGACAACTTTCAAGGGGAAAATATTTCCGTATTCTAGAAGAATAACTTCATGACTAACAATAAGTAATATTTGAATCCTTTTTATTTTCTTATTTTTGAAGTACCAAACTAAAATGGCAATAGACTCGTGGCGGCAAATCAAATCTTCGAAAGCCTTTGTTTGAGATGTGAAAAGGATAAGTTATTTAGTGTGCTCACCATATGTCTAAAGACTCTAAACATGAGAAAGATAAATGTATGATCTCACAGTATCGAAAAATATATTACCAATTATTATCTCTTAATGAAAGAAATACCATGAAACTTCCCACGAATTTCATTAATGATAAAGTATGAAACACCAGAACACAGAATAACTTCTTTCGGAGGAAGTGCCAACACAAATTGTGACACAATGCTGCTATGCATACATCTGTGGTCAAGTACACTAGAAGGATCTTGTAAGCGAGGATAATACCCAACTTTTCTCCCAAAAGTAGAAGGTTCCTCTAAACATACCGGTAGCCAGTCTTGAACCAGTGACATCTATCCTCTCCCATCGCCAGTAAATCCTTTACCAACCCTGCAAGTTCCTGTTCCAAAAAGATCAAGTCAATATAGGCTGTAAATGAGTGTGCTTGCCACGACCCCAAAAGAATAATTTTGCATATGTACAGTGTCACAGGACTCAAGAATTAATGATAACTAGCAATTTTTGAGAGAGGAATTTGGATAAAAACTCCACAATTGAGCATGATTGATGCTCGAGCAATAGGAACAGTAATAGGATGGATGATCTCATGCTAAGTCCTTGCTTAGGGCGTTAAATATTGTAGATAGTATTGACCGGTATGGTACATTATTGCATCTCCCTTGTGAGAATGCAAGACCCTACAATTTCTGAGATAGGTCAGAGACACATTAGCTCAAGAAACTTAAATTATGCATTTAATCACAATTGCCAATACGATGATCTTGCTTATGCCACAATCCCAAATCCTAGATAATAGTGCATATTAACAGTTTAGGTGGCTATTTTGTCAGCAGTTTTTGGTAATGTTTTATGCGTTAGGTGGAAGACCGGGGCAGTGAAAAGTGCTTTATTCATGATTAAAAGTTGTTTGAATAAATGCATCTTTTAATAAAGTCATTGGGACGAGCCTTAAATTTTCTAAAGACGAGTAAGAATCATCCATTCCATTCACCAAATCGCTGAATTTACACAATTCCAAAATGTGGCTAAAACAAGTCAAAGCATTAAGCTTAGCAGCCCACTTAAAACAATTGTTTATGTACAATAATAGCTACTTAGCCTGTGAAACATGTGATACCTAGAATAGAGAATATGCAGGTCGCTGTACTTCACTTTCAACCAATTCAAAAAAATATAAGCAGACAAGCATGGTTTGGTCTCCTCAATTTCAACCTAACAATAGTTTACAGTGACATTGAATTTTAAAAGCCAATCTTTTCATATAACTGGACCAACCAACTGAATAACAAACACATTCCAGTCATATTTGTTATATAGAGAAAGGTTTAGTTGGAGAACAGCAGATTAACGCAACTGTCAGCTTTTGTAAAGGGAAACAAAAAGAGAGAAAAGATGCAGACAGCTACTTGTAGAGATGCCAAGGGGACTGAGATACCATATTGCAACTAGCATTTACTTTCAAGAAAGTAAAAAAAATTACAGATAACTAATTAAATAAATAAAAGAGATAACAGAACCAAGAAAAGAAAACTAAATGACAGATTAGAATTGTCTGTTTGCTCTGCACCAATACAAATTAAACACTAAGAAAATTTTACGGTTAAAAAGTATTGATTACTATACCTCCAAGAGGTGCTTCCTCAGTGGCAAAGGGGAGTCTGACCAAAGGGGAGACCACAGTTCTGAATCCTGGCAGAGGCACTAAAATGCATCCTATTTCCCACACACACGCACGCACGCACACGAAAAAAAGTAAACATAGAAAAGAAAAGTGTACATCGCCACTTGCTTTAGAGGCTGTTTGTTTGCCCTAAAAGTTGGCGAAAACTCATTTTTTGCCCTTGACATTGTGGGCCCCACACCCTTTTCATTTCCTTCAGCTTGTTTGTTTGCTATGAAAGTTGGGGGAGGGGGGGGGCATAGCCTCCACCTCAGCTATTTAGCTGAAGAATACGCTATCAGATTTTTTGGAGCGTTTTGCTTCGAAAAAAGCCTAAAATCTGACGTGGTGGGCCACCTGATTTTTCTTGCTTTGTTTTCCAACAGCCAAACAACCCCTTAACGTATATACATGACGTGTTATATTACACACACCACACACAGAGGCCACTCAGGTGGGTCCCATCTTTACTTAGTAGACTATTAGGTAAGAGAGGTGAAATACATATGCCACTAGTATTATAATTGATGCCCATTCTGAGGTGATATTGGGTAGCTTAGGGCGTGTTTAGTAACTGGAAAGAGAGGTGAGGGAAAGGGTGTGGGAACTCACGTGTCAGATTTCAGGAGTTTCGGAGCTTTGAGCTCGAAAATCTAACACGGCACTGTTTGGCTAAAAAACTGAAGTGAAGGAGTTTTCCCTCTCAGCTTTCACAACAAATAAACACTATGAAGGAAAAGAAAAGTGTGTGGGGCCTACAGTGTAGAGGCAAAAAAAAGATTTTCCATCAACTTTCATGGCAAACAAACAGACCCTTAGCAAGAAATCGGTCCAACTCATGTTGGTTGCAGCAATACCAAAAATAAAATCCCAAAGGAGATAGTCACATAATTTCATGTCAAATCACAAGATAATCAAATTATTGCATTTCTTTTTGCACCACCTAAATCATTATGCAACAAAGTCATATCACAGAAAAGAATAGTTAAACTACTCACGAATTAGTCACCATCTGTTCATAGGATATTTTACAACCTTACTCTATAATACATGCAGCTTATAAGGTGAATTTTGTTATTTGTTGCTTGTCGCCAACATTTTTTAAACTCAATCTAAATGGTTAATCTTCAGCAGCATGGTTTCAAATGATATACATATCAACAACATCGTACCAGGTTTTGAGGTATCCGCTATGATATTAACATCTATAGTATCACCCGATACTGGGGTCGATATTGACGATATTGATACTAAAATTCATTGGTCGATACTAATACTGAGATTTTAAACCATATTCAGCAATTTCTGGTAAATGTTTCATGTTTTTCTGAATTTTGAATTATCTCCCTTAGCCAAACAAGATTACTGAACAAGTAACTGAGGTTAGCTAACTATCTATTGACACGCACATCTCGCACTGATAAAGCATATCCAATATATTAATTTTTGCGAGTAAAATGGTGAACATAAAGGGTCCCCCGCGCTTCATTTATAAGATTTTAATGAAAACAACCAGACGAGTACATGTAATGAAAACATAAAGAAGCTCTTGAATTGTTATGTTTCGATGCACATGCATGTGCTAGAGGAAACAAAAACAAAAGTTACTCTGAACAGAGAAGCAAACTGCAGAAGAACCAAACGAACCCTAAAGCAAAATACAAATAGTCTCATTAACCAAAATCAGGTTAAACCTGATAACCAAAAATCAGGGGACCGAAGTGTCATAGGTCACATGTCGTATGTGTCATTATCATGTCTCCTATCCCGCGTATCTTCCGATTGGCTATCAAAAGCCTGACATGTATGCAACTGCTCCATTGTTCGCCTCGCCAACTCCCTGTAGAAAGGAGATTGATCCAGTAAGAAATGAAAGTAATGTATGTATGAAATGTTTGGTCAGATAATCAGGCCGAGCAATTAAATATTCTATTATTTCTTTTCCTCCAAATCCCTCAGAAAATAGCTGCCACTGATAAATCCCAAAGTACCCTCTCGTGTTTCAAAAAAAATTGTATCTCCATGATGACCAAAGAATGTTCGCAAATGGAGACAAGTGAGGGAGATGAAAACTCAGACACTGTGCCAATCGACCCCAAATGCAAGGATGATCTATATATTCTTCATGTGTCATACACATGGCACAAAGCTAGGCCCCTGCCAGCTCTTTTTCACCAGATTATCCCATGTAAGAATAGCTCTATTAATAACTAGCCAAAGAAATGCCTTGACTTCATCGATGTCTTAACTTTCCATATGACCTTAGCAAACGGACACTGCACGCCCCCATCGTTAAGTCTGAAGTACATATTCCTTACTGTGAAAACTCGTTTTCCCAAAGTGGTCGGTCTCTTGCCACATCCCACACACTGATTTACAGTTTACACTTAGATGTACCGAGAGTTTGAGCAATTCTTCCCTTTCATCCAAGTGATCCCCCTAATACAAGGTACCTTAATATTCCACCCATCATCCGACCAATGCGAGAACATTGGGCCTATTGGGTCTTGGGCTAGAGCGAAAAGTTCTGGAAATAGCATCCTCAATGGAATACTCGAACACCATTTATCCACCCAAAATCTCGTACCCCTCCCAATCCTAACCTCCATTACAGGTGCTCGAAAGATGTCCTTGACGGTCTCTTTCTTTTCCAAAACGGAGAAGATGTCCCATTAGTGCACTTATCCGACCACCAACCTGTTTTTGGCCGATAGCTGAGGGAAAAAAGCGATGCCCATTTACGATCGGGGTCGTGAAGTAGTTTCCACCACCATTTGAGGAGCAAGGTCATGTTGAAGTCCTGAAGGTTGATAACCCCAAAACCGCCAACTTTGTGCGCTTGCAAACCCACTTTCAATTCACAAGACAAAAGCTCTTCCCTGCACCTTCTTTCCATAAAAACCTTCTTCTTATAGAATCAATCTCCCTTTTCACCCATCTTGGACGCAGGAAAAAGGTAAGGAAATAGTGGGGATGGCAGAGAGGATTGTGTTAATCATCGTTATCCTTCCTCCAAAGAGAGTAGCTTCTCTTTCCATCCTGCCAATCTTTTTTTGTATCTTTTCAATGAACGGTGACCATTGGATTTTCTTAAGTTTTCTTGTCATAAGAGGAAATCCAAGATAGGTGATAGGCATTCTCCGAATAGGGCAGTTAAAAATGAAGGATATGAGGAAACTACATTTCAATATCTCCCCAAGATGATCAAGGTGCTTTTGTGGAAATTGATTCAAGTCCAGACCATTTCTCGTAACAGAACAAAATCCACTTAATGATCATTGCCTGCGGCAAACATTCCCTCCCAAATATCAATGTGTCGTCCACATAATGCAAGTTGATAACGACATGAGTGTCGTCTCAGTAGCCCAACCCCGAAATTATCCCCTCCTCCCGATACTTGGCAATCATGTGGTTAATCATGTTTGCAACGATGATAGAAATAGGGGGGTCACCCTGCCTCAGGCCCCACTTACAAAAAATCTCCCGCCCTAAGGTGTCGTTAACCATTACTTGCGGACCTTAGCCAAAGTCCAATACATGAAATCCAATTAGAGCCGAAGCCCCAAGGTTTCAATAACGCATTCCCATTTTACCATGTTGTAGGCCTTTTCAAAGTCCAATTTCAGCATAAATCCCGGAATCTTATTCCGTTTGTTGAACTGGATGACTTTCTGGGCTATAGCTAGAGTCAAGAGTACATCTGCCTTTCAGAAAGCCATATTGGTGGTTATTCATAACATAAGATCTTGCAGAACATCTCTCAGTCTATTAGCCAAGACCTTTGAGATAATTTTAACTGACACATTCAACACATTAATTGGCCTGAAATCCCCCACATTTGTTGCCCCTTTCTTCTTTGGTATGAGCATCACATGAGCATAGTTAATTCTTTCTAGTTGGAGGGTCCCTTCATGTAAGCAATTAAAGAGGCTGACGACCTCCGATTTAATAATGTCCCAAAAGTGTCGGTAAAAGAATATAGGGAAAACATCAGGTCCTAGAGATTTATCCACCCCCAGACCCCCAAATTGCCGATTTTGATCACCTCCGAGAAAGGTTTGCTAACATCCCTTAGACTCTCCATCCCCCTTCTTAATTAGGGTGGAACGGGATGCGCTCGGGCCATCTGTGTAGAGCTTTAGAACCGCAAGTGGCCTTGAAAAGCTCATGGATGGTCCCTTTAATGCGGTATTCATCCTCTCTGATATCCCTTTCCGATTCTAGTCTAAGAATGGTATTTTTTTCTATTTCTCATGCTAACAGTTTCGTGAAAAAAGGCGGTATTAGACCCCCCCTGTTTGACCCAATTCACTCTAGCTCGCTGGCTCCACATAATTTTTTTTGTAAATTTTCTGAATTTTGATTCTCAGGGTCTTCAACTTTGCTAACTCCTTGTGGGTAAGCTCCTTTTGCTCCTAGCACTTTTCCAAGATGTTAATTTTCCAATAATTTGCTTCTTATTGAGCACCGATCCGAAAGAGCGCATTGTTCTCACTTACGTAGAGCTTTCCGAAGGCATCTCAATTAGTGGAAAGAACACCTACGACATTGGATTGGATAATTAGGGTGTCCCAACTATCGTTGACTACCGTCCGACCTGGTTTCTCCAACCTCATCTTCTTAAAATGAAAATTTTTAGTATCCAAACATCATGGGGTATGATCAAAGGTTGGTCTAGGTAGGGTATATAGGGTTGCCAAGGAAAGTGGGTTCCCCATCTGGTGAGGTTAGGACTTCTAGTTTAGCTTGCTTTGAAATCTCCTAGAGATTCAATTGGATGAATGGTCGGTCAGTAATTGGTAAGTCCATAAGCTCAGCCTAGAAGATCAAAGAGTTGAACACATGCAGTTGTGATCGTTCCCCTCACCCTGTCGCTCGTGAGAGTAGCGAATAATATTAAAGTTCCCTCCAATAACCCTATGGCAAGTTCTATCTTTGTTTGAGAAAGAAGATCTCTCGCCAAAAATCTAGCCACAAGGCTCTTCTATTGGGCCCGTAAAAGGAAGTAATGACCTACCGAAAGTTATTTTTAAGACCCTTCAGCAGAAAACCTCCCAATTCATTCATCTTCTAAGGTGTAAGAAGACGAGTCAAACCTGATCATAATCCCCCCCGATTCTCTGAACGTCCTTGGAAACTCACTGGTCAATCCTACAAGCACCTAGTGCAATAGTCAAGCGGGTAGTTGGTGCCGCAAGTTTGGTAACACACAACATACAATGTACATGTCTATTTTCTTTGGTAAATGGATTTTTCTATTTTTTTAGTTTGTTTGTTGATGATATTCCTATTGAAGTCCGGAAGTGTTTGGAAGATGTGAGCTTAGTATGGTTAGCAAAGTAATTAACAAAATTTTATAACTAACTTCAGCGGCAACATGAATAGTGTTACAGCAGTAGTCGTAGCCCGAACCAACGTCACAGAAGCAGCAGCAACAGCACTGCAGTAGTCGAGACCTGCAGCAACAACTGCTATAGCCCAGCTTCGGCCAGCAGCAGCAGTGCAGCTGCAACCATCTACAGAGCTGTGACTATCTGCAACAACAACTGCAATCCTGCTGCAGCTATGATCAACTGCAGTAGTAGCTGCAGTCCTGCTGCGACCAACTACAACAGCAATAACTCGGAACTTATTGTTTCTGTTGCTAGCTGCAGCAGTAGTATGGCCAGAAGAGCTGCCCAGGTTGGCATTTTTTGCGACCCCAACAGTGGTACCCAAGTCGAAGAGGTGGTCTCAGCTATGCAGGAAGGGTTGAACTCAACCCAGAATGCTCTCCAGCATCCACATACGGTTAGCGCCGTGTCCTACGCTGAAAGAACAAGGTCACCATTCGGCATGTATCACAATCAATGTTGACGCCACAATCAACCCTATCGTGTCGGGATGGGCTCTACTAGGAAGGAGTCAAAGAGGGCAGGTAAAATTCTTGGCTACAAGGAGGGTTTGAAGTCTGCAGAGGCTCTCGGGGTACTTGAAGCGCTCAAACTGGCTGTGAACTCTATGTATCCTTTTGTTCAGGTCTTCAATGATGCTCAAGCAACCATCAGTTGGGTATGCAATCCCTCTACAGCCCCCCCACGGTTCATCCGACACATTATCAAGAAGTATACTTGGGTGATCGATTAGTTTAAGAAGGTTTCACTCTCATTTGCTAGAATATCTACTAACAATGTTGCTCGCAAAATAGTGACAGCTGCCGTTTCGGCCAGATTATTTGGATCATGATCTCTTGTAGAGTTTCCCTCAATCACTTGTATTTTCATTTTGTATTACCCCTTCGGGTGTTCATTTTGAATTATATAATAAGCTAGAGGCTAAGGCCTTTCCTACCCACAAAAAAAGAACATACACAATGAATTGAGAGTTAAACATTAGTACCAATATGTAACATACAAACTTACAAATCTATTTAAACTATTATAGAATCAAACTTATGAGTCTTATAATTAAATTTCAAGAAAGAGCAATCAAATAATATTAAGAAGATAACCAATTTGGTTTATGCCATAAGTTAACTATGAGAGCTTTTTATTTACTAAGACGATTAATGGAGACATACCAGGAGAAGAAAAGAGATACAATTTTTACTGATTTAGAAAAAAATTGTGATAGGGTTCCAAAAAATGTGACGGGTTTTAGAATAAAATGAGCATTTAGTAAGTACACTAATGTGATTAAAAACATATATGATAGAGAATAGCTAGGATAAAGACAATTAGATAAGAGATAGAGCCATTCCCACTTCTATAGGCTTACAACAAGGATTTACATCAAGTCCGTACCTCTTTGCAATAGTTATGAATGAACTTTCTAGGTATATCCAAGATTAATTCCATGGGTTATGTTGTGCACTCATGATATAATATTAATTGATTATATTAGGAAGATGACAAGTTCCAAAGTAGAAAGGTGGAGCGAAGGTTTGGAATATAGAGAAATTAGAATTAGTAAAAGAAAAATAGAGTATATAAATTGTAACTATAGAAAAAATGAGAAGAAAAATGAGCGTATAGTAGTCAAGAACTAATATGTTGCAATGTTAATTTTTGTTATTTAGGATCAACCATTCATCAAGATAGTGAATTCGAAAAAAGAGGTGCTTCATAGAATCAAAGCGACATGGTTAAAATAAAGCATCCACGGTTTTATCTGATCATAGGATTCCCATGAAATTGAAGGTAAGATTCTATAAGGGTCAAAATAGCGATCAGTTAAGAAACAAGTTCAGAAAATGAGTGTGAAAGATATGAGAATGTTGAGATGCATGAGTGGCAACACACCAAGAGATAGGGTAAGAAATAAGTGCACTTGCAAGAAGTTAGGAGTTGTTCCTGTTGAGAATATGGAATTGGTTAGCATTGTGCAATGGAGGCCTGTGCATTGATCAGGAAATGTGATTATTATAGTTAATGAAACAATGTGGATTAGAGGAGTCTAAACTTACCTGAATGCAGGAAATTAAGAAGATAGGATACTGATTGATTTACCAAGGAGATGGACCTTAACCTAGCTGAATGGAAGAAAGGATTCATGTAGCCAACCCAATATCTAGGATAACAATTTCGTTGTTGATGATGATGATGTTTATGTGATTCGTGGACATCTTTCTTTATTTCTGTTACAGCTTTAGCAAATACCAAAACCAGATTGTTTGAACACAACAGAAAGCCCAAGGGAAACCATTAAAGTCTGGATCCGAACTCATCAACCATCCATCTTTTTATCTCCCTAAGTGTTATGGGACTAATCCCGAATTCATATCCTTTTACTATAAAAGACTCATGAGATTTTTATGGGCTACTTCACTGCAATCAACTAATGCGGGACATTCGTTGATAAATTCCACTTTTCCTTTATACACAATCAACTCCAAACAATCTCTTTTGAATCTAGAAAGGTGGACAGCTGACGCCGACATGTAAAGACTTGTCAAAGGCAATTTCTTGAAGATCAAACCAAGTGTCATATATTCCACCTTATACCCATTTTCTTCGCACAACATGGCAAGTTGCAGCAGGAATTGTCATTCTTGCAATGTGCAGATTATATTGATGCCATGTGAAGTCACAAAAGTAAGGCTATTATCATCTGCTGAACAAGCTGAGCTTTAGGATGTTCATGTTTATTCAACTATCTAAATAAGCTTAAAATTTTGTCAAGCTTTAGGGTGTCCATGTTTATAAGTTATCAAATCCATATCAAGCTGCTTAAAGCAGCTCCATCTCCGCTGTGCCGGGTCCAGCTCTGCTCAAGCTCGTTCCATTATTTAAACAAGCTAAAATTTTTGTTCAAGCTTGTTTCTTTCAGTTGTTGAATGAGCATTAACCGAGTTTTTATAGAGCTGCCTGAGCTTCCCGTGCCAATTTGCATCTGACAAAGCATCCATACATCGAAGATCCAATAAATTATAGGCTCGGATACCACTGGTTAAGGATTTGGAAAGGCCCAGATCAAGAGATTTGAACATAAGATGGGGTTGTAAAGAGACTTGGATGTTGGGACCCTATTTGAGGCCAGGGGAAACCCCTTAATAGGTTCATAGGTTCAAACTCATTTAATCATCAATATTTTTATCTCCCAACATGACCATCCAAACCCACTTACACCTCAAAAGGTCCATACAGACTTTACAAAGCACCTTCAGGAGAATGGACTTCATATTAGAGGGCCCCGTCCCAAATCCTATGTAAGACAAACTTATATTACTTCCACGTTTGGAGATCAGATGATAAATGTTTAATTGTGATTTAGTTAACCTAAGCCCACTGGAAGACATAGATGTAGCAAATCACAAATAATGATCCACATCTATGCACCAATCTGTAAGATAGATACTCAACCTCACTTGGAAAGTACAGTTCTAATTCAGCCAAAAACATTAAGCAAACCTGATCTGACATCTTATACTCTCATGTTTAAATCTAATAAAGAAGGAAATTTCTAATATCTCTCATCCAGATCTGATCAGAGAATTCTTCTGATATGCAAATAACACATAAATGGCATCCATTTCATTAATAGATTAAAAAACATTGAACAAAATCTGCTTTCACCAAGTCACCTGCTTCATATCCAAAATAGATTGAAACCAGCTGTAAGTCCATATGTTTTATCACATATCTAATCAGCAAACTTAATTTGATATGTAAATAATACATAGCATGACGTTCATTTCTTCTAGGATGTTTAAGACAACAGCATGTGAAGAGCATCATTACAGATGTATTACCTTCAGATTCCAATCTCAATGCTCATCTCTTTCAGAATACTATTCTCAATAACCATTTCTTCTGGACCGACATAAATCGAACCTCCCTGTATCATGTTACTGTCACCTTAAATGCTTAGATCAATTAACATGAACCTCCATTCCTCAACAGAGTTACTGTCCATATACTATTACATTCCATCATTTGTTGGTCCAATGGTACCAAATCCGATTATGAAAAATATTAACACTATGTGACATCCATTTTCAGATTTTATCATGGATATCAATGTTGCTCAAGAAAAAGTCACCTCCCTCCGAAAGGACCAATCTGAATCTCCCCATTGTCCTCTTTTGTGTGCTCATTCCCTTCAAGCGACAATGAGCTTGAATACCCTTTCAGCAATTGACTTCTCTCCCGAAGTCAGGCTACTGTTTGCTATTTTGTGCCATTAAACTGCCGTGACATGGAACTGGCCCATATTTCTGCTCACCGCAACATACGACTTACAAGAACTGATGGTACTTTGGGCATGAGGCTGGACCGACCTACCTTGTGAAGCTGCTGCAAAGATAAACAAGCTTTCTTCAAGAAGATATGTGTGGCCATCTAAACTAAATAAATGGTGCTCCACACAAAACCATCTGACTTGGAAGGTGCCTGGTAGATAGGACCTGATGCATGGACTCTTTGACATGGAAAAAAGCAGAAGCTTTTCACATAGAAGTCCTCAACCTTGTAATGAATTCCAAGGAGGATCGTGTTCATTTGGATGAAGGATGTCACAACAATGTAATACAGTCACCTAATCTTACATATGGGTGGTACAGGACAAACCCTTGGATGTTAGAGGCTATTGTGATTTTTCAGTTACGATGATGCAACTGGATGCACTATCTACCTCCGAGCCAATGGATGCTCAATTCTGTGGTAAGTTCCTATTCTAATTATGCTTTTATAAGTGTTTCTCTTTGCTTAGCTTATATTCTACATTCCCAAAGTACCTAACATGCATTGTCAAGAGAGAGCATGTTCACAAATCCTTCGAATCAATACATTTCTATCTTTTCACACTAATGGACATACTCGATAATGTGTAACCTTTGTATTCATGAACCCTCACTTTGATGATAGTGAAACTGCACTGATGCATAACTAGATCGAGATACAGAGTACTAAACTAAACATAGATCCTTAACTGTAATAGGTTCAAATGCAAATATTGTCTACCAAAAGGAAACTTAGAAATTGATAAATTAAGGTAAAGTGTGGCCAATTAAGTACATATATGATACCATTGCAGAAGGTACCAAAACAACTTGTGACACTACATATTCATGCAGGAGGTTAACATACATTTTATGATAACTTCGGACAAGATCACCTGTAAAAGGAATCAAAGGTAGAAATCAACAGTGTTATAAATGAATGCACGAGAATTTAATTCCTCTGTCTCTCTTCTAACTCTTTCATCTTTCTCCCTCTAAAATTCCCTCTTTTAACTACCGTTAATATCTTAATCTCACTGTAACCCATGGCTAACAGGGAAAGAGGCAGAGGTCAGGGATTGGAACAAAAATTTCATCCTTTTCCTTGTGGATGCGATAATTCATATAATTATCAATCAAATAAAAAGTTATTCTATGTATCAATTCTTACATCTCCGTTCGGTTCCTACCTCATTATTCACTACACAAATTTATCAAAATAACACCATTACTTGTAGTAACCAAATTAAAGAATTGGATTTTTCAAGAAAGAAACAGAAATTCAAATTAAAGAATTAGAAAATTAAAGATATGTTCAAGGACGGGGATGATTAAAGAAATCAGCATAACTTCAGAGAATTACAACTAAAAGGGGAAAGAATTGAAAGCATGCATACCTAAAGACGAAGACAATCTCCAGATCATAATCAAATCGTAGTTTTTCGCATCGATGAAGTTGGGGAAGAAAATAAATTGCAAAAATGTACCGTAATATTTCCCATATTTGCACATAAATCCCTTTTCTGTTTCTTTTTTTCATCAGAAATTGAGTAGTTTCCATAAAATTCCCTGCTGGAATTTGTATTTGAATTTTCTTGCCACGGTGGTCAGGCACAGATTTAAAAGGCTTTCTTTAAAAAAAAATTTGTTTTCATATTTAATTTCAAGAAAAGATCTCCCCAAATTTAATTACCAAAATCAATTGGTGTCACGTCGGCGCTCAGCGCTTTCGTGTTGCCAGCATGGCACTGGGCTGATAAGGGTCTGTTATTTTTTAGTCTGGGTTTAACAAATCCGGACGCAAATAATAGATAGAATTTACGTTCAAATTAAATTAGCTAAAATTTACATCCGTGCTCGCCAAACTCAATGTAAGTTTCGCTAATATAGAAAACAAAAAACATGAACCTCTGCTTCCTTCTTCTCTTCCCCTATCTCTCTGTCTGCCTCCCTGAAACCCCCTCTCTCTACTTCTCGCGCCCATTCTCCGTCTCTCTACCCCATCACCTCCGGATGTAAAATCCAACACAAATTTCATCACTCTCTATCAGTAGCAGCAACAACACCATCAACTCCGACACCAACCTCTTATTTTTCCACACTAACGTCACCTCTTACTTCCCCTTTAACCCACACTCCGACTCCGTCTCCAACCCCTCCCTCTCCTTCCTCCCAGACCTCGCCTCCTCCTCCTCACCTGTGAAGCTCGTCATCATGTCGCAAGAGGCAGCAGCCAAGTGCGGAGGAAGGGGACTTCAAGGGGAGGGGGTCACCGGCGTCACGACCCCAGGCTTCTTTGCCATGGCTAATAGGCGATGTGAGAGAGAGATATTTGATTCTTGGGAGTGAGATTTTTTTTTTTTTTTTTTGGGGAGGGGGGTTAAAGAGGATTTTTGGGGGATTTAATTTCGACTCCAAACCAGAAAAGGAATTCAAATCCTAAAAGGAATCTAAATCCTACAAAAAATTCAAATCCTAAAAGGAGAAGCAATTCACCTATTAGAAAACTCCAATTGGATCCGACTCCTTTTCAGAAACGAAGTCCGAATCCAAGTTAGATTCCATAAGCTTCGTCAAGCTTTCATCTCCTTTCTCTCCCTACAATTCTCCACCTTGGTGAAGATTTCTCAAATCTGAGCCGAACTCCAACGAACTCCAATATATCACCTGGCAAAATCGACACACGATCTCAGCTTGAGCGCTCCGAATGAAATCGACACACGATCTCAGCGAAATCGACACACGATCTCGGCTTGGCCAACAGACGAAATCTGTTCCTTCAAACGAATCGCCAGCACACGTACAATTGATTTCCACTGATCTCAATGGATCCAAACTGAGTTTGTTGTCGCCACCTGCAACTTTCACCAAACTCCAATATCAATTGTGAGCTTCCAATTTCAGCTCAGTTATACAAACAGAATGCACCATACATGCGTTCTCATCACTTCACCTTAGGAGAAATACCATACGAGCCGAACGTGTCTCTCACGCAGCAACTTCATGATCTCACGAAGAACTCATCATGAGCCAACACTGACTCTCCAATTGATTGGCTCTCTCTAATCCATCATGTCTTTGAGACGGTCCAACCAAATCTGAGTAGAGCACACCAAACACCATCATTGACTTCAACAAACTGGATGCACACCCCCTTATGCAAGCTTAACCATCTTCTTACCAGAAGATCAACTGTTCATCGAGATCACAATGCTTCACCTCTACGTTAAGTCCAACTCTTCACCTCTACATGAAGTCCCAATCAGCTTCTCGAGAACTCAAACAGCTTCATACGGGTTGCATCATCAAATGTGGTTGCGCCTTTACGGCTGCCTACGTACCTTGCCCAAGGGATCAAGCCAACTATAGTTCATTGAAATGAGCTCCATCAAGTTCAAGCACTTGTGACTGAATCTTCAGTAGCGAACCTATCTGGCTGAGTCATATGAACCTCCTCACTACCGTCATGGAGAACAACGACCTTCAACTTGAGCTTGTTGCGGTCACAAGTTTGAGATTCATGCTTCTTCTCCCACTTTCGCGGTTTTACCTTGGTTCCAATGGCTGCAAACAATTCGACATTCTCATCAATGTCTTCAACCTGTTCAGTATCAACCCTGACTACATGATCTCCACCCGGTGTCACATCCGGTGAAGTCTTCACTGATACCAAACCAACTGGAGATGGTGGAGTAGCATCAACCTCCACCCACTGCGATACTTCCTTGATCTTCGTCCTTTCCACCTACTGAGAGTCGGTAGACTTTAACACTGAAGTCTCATCAAACGTGACATGCCGACTCAACATGATCTTCTTGTTTTCGGGTCTCATAACCTATAGCCTTTCATATTTCTCTTGACACCCAAAAACACAAACTTCTTTGCTCGCGGATTCATCATGCCATCTTTAGCACAAAAGTAGGTCGGACTTTCAAATTCTCGCAGCAAACTATGACCTTCAGTAGCTTTCCTAGACCAAATTTCCAATGGAGTTTTATCTCCTATCGCAGTCGATGACATACCATTTATGAGATGGCTAGCACACACAATCGCCTCAGCCCAAAACAATTTGTCTAATCGTGCATTAGACAACAACCACCGAACCTTCTCCAGCAAGTAATGGTTTTCTTCTTAGCCAACCATGTATACCTTCTGTGAAGTGAGTACCAATACCAGTATTCTGGCCAAATCGTAGAAATTGACTCATGTATCTTTCAACATTACCAATCTGTAGCTCCTTGATTTTCCTACCGTCTGCTTCTCCATTATTCCTTTCTACTTCACCAACATATCTAGGGCTTCACACCTTTGTCTCATGGGATATATTCAATAATGCCTAGATAAATTATAATAAAAGAGACAAAGTACATGTGACCTCCAAGCGATGCAGTCTTAGCAGGTCCCCAAACGCTTACGTGAACACAATCAAGAAGACCTTCTGAGCGGTTAGTACTTGTAACACCCCATCCTCAGTATACGTACACAGCTATGTGTCCTGATTTTTGGAGCGTATTTTTATTTTTTTATTTATTTATTTTCTGTTATTTAAATTCTTACTCATATAGCAGTACTGCATGATTTGACCTTTTTGGTATTCATATTTGACCAATTTTAGTTTCAAATATTATTTTTTAATATTCTATATTTTTTATGATTTTCTGGAATTTTTCGGAATTAAATTGTAAATCTTCAAAACTGGTGTCGACCATGTCGCTGACCGACTTTCAGATTTTTAATTCACAAATAGAGTTGAAAATCTAAAAACGGCTTTCACATTATTTCTTAAAATAATGTTTTCTATCTAAATGAATTTTTTGAGAATTTTTAAAATTTATCAAAATTCCCTGGATTTGGTGTCGGCCAGTATCACTCGTTGATTCCAGGAATTTTAGTTTACAATTGGAATCCAATTTCTGGATTCCGCTTTCATATTTCTTCTTAAAATTATATTTTCTTCTTTCAGGCATTTTCTGAGATTTTTCAGATTTTATCAAAATCCGGCCAACCCGGTGTAGACCGGTGTCAACGGTTGACTTCAGGATTTTTATCTTAAAAATGAGATTGAATTTCTAAAATCGATTTCATCAAAAATCTTTAAATAATATTTATTATTTTTGAGAATTTTTAGAAAGCTTTTCAAGGTACTTCATTTTTCGGGCTTTTCCTGAGTTTCCGGTGTTTTCCCAGATACCGGAATTCTATCCGGATATTTTACTTTTTCTCTCTCCTTGCCTGACGCGAGATCCACCAAATTTGGATTCAACATTTAATGCGGAGACTCTCTCCATCCCGCATTTAATGTTACGTCCTCCAAAAGAAATCAACCCAGATCAAATCACCATGCCTTTTTGTCTTTTTCATTAAACGCAACTTTTGCATTTTTCCCTAGACGCGAGTTTTGTTCCAGCGTCTGGGCAATTGCCAGACGTGGATTTGATTTTCATTTCATTAGACGCGGGTCTTTTTACAAGAGACGCAAGTCTCAATTGTGGGAATGGCAACTTGTAATAATCTTGAACTTAACCTTTATATATACCCACTCCCCTTTTCTCTCTCTTTCATATCTCCCTTCCTTCTTCTCCATTTCCAGCCAACAGCAGGCCAAGAACAGCAGCAAACGGCAGCAAAAACAACCTCCCTTGGCTGTGTTTTTGGCCACCCAATTCACCTCCTTCACCACCAACTCCTCCTCCCTTCTTTCCTCCATCTCCTCCACCATTCCAACAACAACAACACCATCTCCACCATCTTCTTCTTCCTCTTTTTCACCAAGAAACCCATCTTCTCCACCAACTTCACCAACATTTCCACAACCACCTACACCACCTTAACCACCACTAACCACACCATCTTCTTCTCCTCGTCATTCTCTTTCCAACGAGCTATAGGTTCGTCCTCCGAAACATCGTTTGCAAAACTCCATTTCTCCCTTTTGAACTACACTTGCACCCTCTAGATTTCTTGGGCTTGGAGCTTTAGCCATCTTCTCCGGCCAACTCCGGCCGCCGCCGGCGAGGTCCAGCCGACCAGCCTCCCCTCTCCCTTCTTTTCTTTCCTTCCTTCTCTTTTCTTTCAATCTTTCTTTCTTTCTTTCTTTCTTTCTTTTTCTCCTTCTCTTTTCTTTACCTGCGTCACATACTCCCTCATTTCTCCGTCTCTCTCTTTCTCTCATGTTTTGGTACTAGACGCGGAGCTTACTCTCGCGTCCAAGCACATCTTTAACGCGATCTTCGCGTTCATATATTAACGCGACGCGGAGCACGTGCTCGCGTCTGCGTTCGTCCTGTGTTATAAAACGCGGGTCTCAGACCCTGCGTTTGTGACCTCAACGCGGACCCTGCGTTTGTGACCTCAACGCGGCGCAACCCCCGCGTCTGCGACCCCTGCGTCTTCATTCACTTTTTCTGATTCATCCTTCTCCTCCTCTCTTTTTTATATATATAATTGGTTATTGAACGCGTTGGTTACTTGGACTCCGGAGCTTGGGATTTCCCGGTGTTTTCTGAAGTTTTAGGCGAGTGTTCTCGCTCTCCTTCTGATCTTTCTGCTTCGTCATGTTGACTAATATTATATTATTTTACTTGCACACTTGCATGTATCATGCTATCACTTGACGCCTGCTTAACATCACCTCTCAGGCATATATCTCATGGCACCTGTTATGCTACTTCTTGGTACTCGCCTCGTTATGGCGTATTGATACTTGGCTTACGATTATCATAATTACGGGAATCTTGTACTTGCTACCCTATATTATATACGGTGACTTGAAATTATAATACTCATGTACTCTTGAACTCCTGATCTTGTCACGCACTTGCTTTCCCGTAAATTGATAATTACATAACAAATCATAAAATGAAACCACTTGAATCGGGTCGGGGGAAACTTGCGGCTATCAATATATGTTCGTGTTTACAGTGGTTTTAGGTATATTGTGCAACTACATTTCCGGTTTGACCTGAGGGCCTCCAGGCGACCGAGGGGAGCGCTGGCTCCCTCCTTCCTGGTACCATCTTGATAAGGGCATCCTATAAGACCCTACTGTACGCCTTGTGGCAGGTTCCGTCCTCCAGCAACGGAACAATCCTGGGCCGTGGTCTCGGGTATGCACGGGACCCACTGTAAACATTGTTCGTTGATACCCCCGTTGTTTCCAATAACAGCCTCAATTTACTCATATGTGGATGTATGTGTGCTAGGACGCTATTACACATACCTAGACATATGGGTAGAACGAGTAATAAGTATAAATATTGAAGATGGCAGCAATAGATTTATTCAGCCCTCATCACTTTCATTTTATGCCTCCATTTCTTGCTTACTGTAGATGTACACTCGACACAGTTCTTGATGTTTAATACTGTTTGGATCATATCAACCCATACATATACTTATCTCTGCCCGACATTTGGCATTCACCTGTCTATTTATTAGGGAGTTTCTGACTCTCCTGAACTTGCATGTTCAGGTTCTGAAGCCTGGACTGAAGCGGAGCCCTCCACCGAAGATCAAGCTTATCTCTCGGAGCAGGCTGACTTGTCCTAGCTCCTTCTATTCCTGAATCTTCCTGCTAGCTCGGGGATCTTCTTCTCAGCCCGTGAGCATCTTTTGCTATACAAATTGTAATTCTTACTTTTGTACCTGGCTGTGATATAATGTACATGTACCAATATATCACGCTCTGTGATAACTTTGTAATCCTTCTGTTGGAATGTATATTGCCACGTGCTTCCGTACTCTGATTCATATTTGTACTGATGCTTAGCGTATATACGTGAGGGTATCTCTGACCTACGTATATACGTTGCAGTAGCGTCCCCGTACCCGCCGGATCGGGGCGTTACAGTACTGGTGCTGAATTTTACTTTCTTCTTGTCTAGAACGCCGTGTTCACCTACCAAGTTGCAAGTAGCAGCACCTTGCAATGATCCCTTATTTGTTAGAGCTTGCAAAGACTTTTCATCTCCATGTCCGACCTTCACATGCCAGACCTGTGTGTAACCATCATCTAAAGAAATAGAAGTCTCCACTTGACCTATAACTGTACTACCCTTCAAGTAGTAGAGATTGTTCCAGCAGACGCCCTTCATCACCACCATTGAGCCTTTGGTCATCTTGAGAATACCATCTCGTATAGATACCACAAAACTCAACGCTTCCAAAGCGCTAACAGAGATAAAATTCATTTTGAGTTGAGGTACATACCTCACCTCCTTCAGTTCTCGTACTATCCCATCAAACATCTTGATACGGGTTGTACCCATCCCTTCCACATTACACGGATGATCATCACCAATGACCGTGAAGCATCCATCTAGCTTCTTAAACCTAGAAAACCAGCCTTGTTCGGGCACACATGATAGGTAGCTCCGGTATCTAAGATCCACTCAGCATTATCTGAGTAATCAACAGTAGGAGTAGTAACAGAGAGAGAGAATACCGATGAGTCTGAATCCAATCCATCTGTTTGTAAAGTACTGGCTTGAGTACTGACCACCTGCGCGCCTCGGTCATTAGCTCTTTCTTCTTACCTTTGGCCTTCGGACGGTCAACCTTCCAGTGCCCTAGCTCCTTGTATAAGGCGCACTGATTCCTCTTCAGATCTCTGAAGCCTGATCTGGACTTCGATCTTTCCTGATCACCTCTTCCCTTCCGATTGGAACTCCTGTCTCTTACCGCCAATGTCTCTGCTGTTATGTTCCCCGAAGAAGACAGTATGTCATGTCCCCTTACTTCATAACTCACAAGAGTAGCAGACACCTCATTGTAGTGAAGGGATTTTCTTCCATTGATCAATGTAAGAGTAAAGGTCTCATACTCTTCTTGAGGAAGAGAATTCAATAGAATTACCGCCTTATCCTCTTCATCAATCTCTACATCCACATTAACTAGATCTGTAAGAAGCTTAGTGTAGCATTCATGTGTTCGTTGATGGAGCATCCTCTCTGCATCTGGAAATGATAAAGCTTACTCTTCAACTACAACCGCGATTCGACACTTTTCGTCAGATACTTCTTCTCCAGAATCTCCAACAGCTGTCTCGCAGATTTTTATGCAGCACATGATACTTAATGTCTTGTGTCAGACAAGACCTGATCAAGCCACATGTCGTACAGTTCATCTTGTCCCAATCTTCTTCCATAGATGAATCGCGCTTTTCTCCAACCTTAGAGTGTCTTCAAGGTTTGATGCCGTTAGCGCATCCATCACCTCACACCTCCACATACCGAAGTTGTTCTTGCCGTCGAACTTCACCGCATCAATCCTCAATGGATGTGGATTCACGGATTTCCCGATGATATACTTTCTCCATCCATCTTCTCACTGATTCCTCAAAGCAATGCGGAAGCAAACTGAGTTAGATAAAATAAACTAGATAAAGATAGGATCTTTACCTCCACGCGAAACCCTCGAAGAGTTTCCGAAGCAATCTACTCCTCCAAATTGATTCCTCGAGCATGTTGACACTCGAAAAAGACAGAACTCCCTCATTCATCTTCAGCCGGTCTGAACAACGTCTAACTTATCGACATCTATAAAAGATAAGTCGAAGACAGGCTAATGACCATAGATGAGACAGCAACATGGACATTACTAATCCAGTAAAGCAGATAGTAAGCCAAAGTTGTCTTTGAAGAGACCCAAGCAAGCCTAAGACGCTATACTTAGCCTGGTATAATCCCAAGATAAGCTTCATAGCTCCGCATAGAACTAACAGCCTCGCCTGAGCTTGGTTGATAGCCTCGCTTTGAGGCTAACTATTAGCTTCGCCTGAAGCTTTCCATTTAGCCCCCCAAGGGCTGATTTAGGAGCTTCGCGCCAGAAGCCTTATACCCTAGCTTAGTCATAACTCCGCTATGAGCTGAGTCTCAGCTTTGCACGAGGCTCTGTAGGCAACTTCGCCTGAAACTATGAGCTAAGTCTTAGCTTCGCATGAGCTAGCTTCG
>JAVJIF010011019.1:0-88856 GCA_038442645.1 Agave tequilana | reverse complement strand
GCCTCGATGGCCCCAAAGAAGAGGATGAAGCTTATAGCAATGAGGATGTTCTTGTGCCAGCATAGCACCATCACAAGGGACATCAAGCATGTGGTGACCAGCATTACCGTTATCACTGCTAGCCTGTACAAGGTAGAAAAATAATAGCCAAGAAAAAGATCATTTGCATACATAATTCAGATTCAACCTTAATGATTCATTTTATCAGTTGAAAAGTTGGATTATCATTTTTATCACTTCTTATTAGAACGTTATACTGAGAGAGAGAGAGAGAGAGAGAGAGAGAGAGAGAGAGAGAGAGAGAGAGAGAGAGAGAGAGAGAGAGAGAGAGAGTACTATGAGAGGCATAGAAATTAAATATTTACCTGAATTTACCCAAAATATCATGCTTATTAAAATGCTAAAAGTAGATTTACAACCTTTATGTGTTATACGATGTTGAGAGTTCATGCTTATTAAAATGCTAAAAGAAGATTTACAACCTTTGTGTTATACGATGTTGTGAGTAGGGAGCACACAAAAAAAAAACTCACTAATTCTCCATCTTTATGTTTATAAGAGTTCTTCAAAAAATAAAGAGAAAAGATATGTAATAGGATAATGAAAGAGACTCCCTAGACTTTCTTCCAAGAATCCGAACTCACTATTATGAACAAAAATTTATTATAAGCCCATTAATCAAAACAACTATAAGGAATAAGCAATTGATCTGATTTGATGAGTCTAAAGTAGCACAGCCTGACATTTTAATCAAAGGCACGACTAAATATTCTAATTGAATAGAGTATCCACCAGGGGCGGTTTCAAACAGGCATTTGCTTTACATCAAAGTTCACTTGGCTATTACTTCAGCGTAGCACACGCTTTTAGTCTTTTTGTCAACAACTTCCTATGAGTTGCAAGTCCAATAACCTGATAACCATTTCACTCATCTCCTGGTTTTCTGTTCTGGCCCGTCCATTCAGCTATGTTAAGGTCCATGTCCTTTGATAAATTAACAGCCATCACATACATAATAACTATCATATTCTGTTTCCTTTTTATCCGCCTCAATCCATGTTTGTTCACGCCTAAATTAGTCCTCCTTGCTACATGAACTATGACTCAGTCACTGCTAACATGCAAACTTGCGGGTCTTCATTGCACATGGCCAAAATATTCAACATGTCTCTGATGGGAATCGGACGGCTCAGATTTACTAGTATTTATTCAAATTAGAATTTAAATTTGGTTGAGATTTAGGATTTATTTGAATCTAGATGTGGTTAGATTTGGTGTTATCAATAATTGCATGTATAATGCATGTGTTGTAAGCTATATATAACCATGTAGTGAATCTGAAAAAATTATTGAATGATGATTTGAATTAAATTTATGAAGCTATTGCTTTTGATATTGATTTTGATCTCATGAATTGAATCATAGGCGGTGAAGTTAAAGATCCGGGTGGTTGCGATCCGCGATCATATCTTTTCTTTCTTCTCTTGTTCTTCCCTAATTTCACTAAAATCCATCACAAACTCTAAAATTTCCTCCGTTCCACATCAATTTTCGTATCAAAGCCGAACTTCCTGATTAAAAAAAAAAGAAAGAAGGAAAGATATGATCGCGTATCGCAACTCGGATCTTGATTTCACCGTCTATGATTCAACATAAGATCAAAATCAATACAAAAAACAAATAGCTTCATAAATTTAATTCAAATCATCATTCAATAATTTTCAAAGATCACTACATGACTATATATAACTTACAACACGTGCACTATACGTGCAATTATGATAACATCAAATCTAACTAAATCTAACATCTAGATTCAAATAAATCCTAAATCTCAACCAAATCTAAATTCAAATATAAATTCTAAATCTGAATAAATACAAGTAAATTTGAGCCGTCCGATTCTCATCATTCGCTGATATCTATACTGAGCTCCTAGATGGGTCCAGAAACTTGTCAGAAGCCAGACTGCAGAGTTTGATGCAAAAACCCCAGCCAGACATTGATAAGCCATAGCCAGAAGCAGAGGCTATTGATGAGCCCAATTCAGAATCAGAAGGGAAATATCCTCTTATTGAGACTCATATAGATCTTTCAGAAGAGCCTACCATGAAGTATCTTCATCAGCTATGAGGATCCTCTTATCCCTGAGATCGCCTGATGTACATGATCCTTTGCAGATCTTTCTACAGGCGACATGATCACAGGGAGTGTCGTGTTTCTTATGGTGCAGAGTACAATCGGTCCAGTCTTCAGCATGGATGATTTATTTCGGCATGCTGCATGTGTCTTGTTTCGAGATACCATCGAGCGCAGCCGATTGGTCACAGAAATCAATTCCTCTACCACCTTGGTTCAGTCATGACGCATCAATGTGATTCTTCGACAATACCTTCGCCTGAATGAGGATTCGTGATGTGATTCGATCAAGTTTGTGCTTATCTTCTACCTGCCACTACATCATCGGAGATGAATGTTTTCAAGACGGGGAGAATGATGGGAATAAGATGGCTCAGATTTACTAATATTTATTCAAATTTAGAATTTATAATTGAATTTAGATTTGATTGAGATTTAACATTTATTTGAATCTAAATGTGATTAGATCTGATGAGCTTTGATGTTATCAATATTGCACGTATAGTGTACGTGTGGTAGGTTACATATAGCCATGTAATGAGCTTTGAAAAATTATTGAATAATAATTTAAATTAAATTTATGGAGCTATTTGATTTTGATTCCATGAATTGAATCATAGGCGGTGATGAAAGCTAAGATCCGAGTGCGATCCGCAATCATATCTTTCCTTTCTTTCTTATTCTTCAACAATTTCACCAAAATCACAAACAACCCTAAAATCCTCTCCGTTCCACCATCAGTCTCTCATTTTGTCCTCTATTAGAGCACATGGCCAAAACTTCTGAGATAACTTCTCACTTTTTGAGCATTTTTTTATGGGGGACATCATACCGACTTTTTTTCACACTATCAGCGTCGCTGTCACCGTATTGTAGCGATCCACTTTTGATTTTAGTTTTGAGATGTGATTAACTGTTTATTTCAATATTGGACAACTGTTTAATCGGTGTGTCGCAGTAGTTGTATTTGGTTTTCGTTTAGATCCATTTTGGACTTCATTTGATTCAGCATTTAGGGTTGAGATTGAGTCTAATTAGTCATGTGTTTCAGCATTGCATTTGTTTTTGTGACGTTTTATTTAGCCACATTGGAAATAGCTTGAGTCTTGTAATCAAATGAAGCTTATTTAAAAGGACCCCAACTCAATGAATAAAGCAATGAAGATTTGATAAAAAATTATTTTGTATTGGTTTGATCTATTGATTGAATCAACAGGTGGTGAAACCTTGGACCGGATTGCGATACATGTTCATATCCCAATTTCAAATTTTTTGTCTTTGATCCCACATCAGTTTTGGTATCAGAGCTAAATTTTTGTTTTTTATTATAAAAAGAAAAAAAAGAATAAAAAAATTATTATTGTTCATCTCTCTCTCTCTTCTCAAATTCTCAAACCTTAGCCCCGCTACAACTGTTCCACTGCACTGCCCTGCCGACAACCGCCAACAACGGCTCGCCTCCAGTCATCGCCGCCTTTCTAGCCTTCATCGTCCCCAACTCCCTCTGCACGTCGTTGCCCCCCTCCATGTCACCTAGGCCTCCTCTCTCTAGCTCCATCGTCTTGACATACAACCGCCGCCGTCAGGACTAGATCTCGCCGCTGTCAGGACTAGATCTCACCGTCGTCATCACCACGACCTCTAGATCTCACCGCCGTCATCACCACGACCTCGTCAGCACTCCCGCCGTCTCCGTCAGTCTGATCTCATCGCCGCCGCCTGTCGCCAACATTACCAGACTATTGGAATCAGCAGAGAATCAAACGACTCAGATCCGAGCCGTATTTGAGCTCTTGAGCCGATTTCGGCTTTGTCGAGCCGAATACAACAAAATCGGTTCGATCGAGCCAGCCTTAGTCGAATCAAATCGCTGACGTCATCGGCTCACTGAGCCGACCACGAGCCGTGAGCTCAGACCGAGTCGATCCCTAGCCGACCTGAGCTGCCAGCTCAGACCGAGTTGACTCAGTAAGCCGAACCTAGTTGACTCAGCCCTGACTCGGCATTGACTCAGTGCCAACTCCGCAAATTTAGTTCAGAAGCCGTTTTTGAGGCCAATCGCGTCGTTTTCGAGGTAGTACTCTTCCAGACTATATTACTGTCGTCTAAGATTTTCATAGGCGACTTTTAGCTCTAGCCTCTCGGTTGTGGGTTTTTCTTCGAGATAATCTTAATTTTATCGATTCTACTTCTTTTTCAATGGCAGTAGAAATTGTCTCGATTATTCCTACATTGGTTCATCCTTGATGCTAGCAATACTGTTGTTGTTCCTCTAAAATTGTGAGTGTGTGAATATGTTATCATTCTTTCTCTAATATGATTATTAAAATAGAACATCTCCTAAATCAAAGCACTTGATTAATTCTCTTGATGCAATATTAAAAACAACCAACATTACTTCCATATTTCCATTATTTAATCATCTTAATTAAATTCTTGATGTTAAAACATTCAATAAGTTGCGAAATAATCTAGTGGGCGTCAATAATTGAACTACTTGCAAATTTCTAATTTATCATGTGCATCTCACATCAGAGCATTGCTAGGTGTTAGGATTAGTTTTCATTCTTATTAGGTCGTATTTAGGCCTCATCACTTGTTCGCTGAAAACTCATCATTTTAGGTCATAACTTTTACATTTCATTTATGTTTTAGAAACACCTTGTTGCATGCCCACTCGTAGTGAAATGCAGTACCACCCTCGAAACCCAATTTTCAAGATGAATCCCAATATTATTGCTAGCATTACAAACTCTAAGAAGACTTGTCCACTCGATTTGACAATGTAAGAGTTGATAAGCAATAAAGAACATTTAGACTGAATAAAACGTGACTACCGAGAATATTAGTGGGAATAGATCTCGACCTAAAATGACACACCTAGGTATAATGTTCAACCTGATCATGATGAAATGAACTTACGGAACATTAAACTAGAAGCCCCGCCTTTTATGATCAATTGGACCCCAAAATTTTCTCAATTGGACATCGGATATGGATCATTATTTCAACTAGTATAATATGTCTGATGAGAGGCAAATCTGATTTGTCAAAATGAAATTAGTTAGTCAGGCTAAGAATATTATGCTAATGTAGAGAAGCTGATGACTCTTAAGAGACGAGCCCGTTCAGACTTGGGATGTGATAAAATTAAAACTCCAAGAGAAATATTTACATATGACATACAAACAATGCTTACTTGATTAATGACAACGTTTGACGCAAGGCAATCAACCAGTGGCAAAGTATATCACCAAGTTTGATGAATTTTTGGTTAGATGTGACGAGAATGAGTCTGACATTGTAGCCTTGTTTAGATTTCGCTCAAGACTTAAGGAAGATCTTAGGCGTGAGCTCTTTGTGCGAGATATCTCCACTCTAGAACAGACTTATCAGCTTGTCCAAGATCTAGATCACTCCCACAGGTTTTCTTTCACTAGACATAGACTGAAAAATAACACCAACAAGACTACCACTGTCAAGTCACAGTCTAGTCAGTCTCAGTCTCGTTTTGGATCTAGTAATTCTACTCAAATACATGATGATAAAAATATTTAGTGAGTCATTTAGATCGGTTCAACAAAATTGATGTTTTAAGTGTCAAGAGTTTGATCACATTGCTGTATAAGGTCTGAGAAAAACAAAAACTTTGATTATTGAGACTCAATCGGACAGTGAACATGATGACTTAGAGGAGATTGTCTATGACCCTGAAGGAGATATTTAGAAAGATGAGCTTTTTGTTGAGCAGGCTACCACCTTAGGATGTCTTTTAAGCATGTACCCACCTTCGATTGATGATGTTGATGGGATTACCTGCCGGCTTAGTGTAGTGAAGTGCGCTTTAGCTCAACCTAAAGAGAGTGATAACTGACGTCGATCCATAATATTTCAAACTCTCACTAAAATAAGAGATAAAAATTGTTGAGTCATAATTGAATGGGAGTTGTGTCAACATCTTCGCCTCGAACATGGTGACTAATTTGGGCTGAAGGCTATTCCACGTCTTCAACCATATAAAGTGTCTTGGGTGAACTCTGCGTCTATTGACGTTAAAAAAAGATGTCTTATTCTGATCTAATTTGTCACTTACTCAAACAAAATTTAGTGTGATGTAGTCACCATGGATGTTAGCCATATTATTTTGGACATATGATGGCTATATGACGTAAATGTCACTATTTATAGGCGTTCAACTTCTGTTCGTTTGCCCATGATGGAAAGGTCAACTAGCCCCAAATGCGATGTCCCTATGCCTGATACTAAATGACTGATGCATCAAGCAGCAAGAAAGCATTAAATTTGATCAATTTGAAGTTTCTCGACAAGGAGAGCCTAGGAAACCTTTTATAATGCTTGGTTAGTGCGAATTTGAGGAATTGTGATCTTATTTAACCATTGCAGAGTTTGCATATAATAATTTAGTTAATAGCTCAATAGATATGAGTCATTTGAAGTTGTGTATGGTTACAAACCAAAGAAGTTTATAAATCTTGGCCCTGTGACGCATCATCCTAGGGCATCCGAGTCTGCATCTACATTTGCATCGCATGTTCATAATTTGCATAAAGAAATCAACAAGAAAATTCTAGATAATAATGCACATTATAAATCTCATGCTGATTTGCACCTCAGGTATTTTGAATTTAATGAAGGTGATTTCGTAATGATCTAGTTCTACCTGAGCGATTTTCGCCAGGAAAATATTAAGAAATTGCATGCTCATAACGCAAGTCCTTATAAAAATTCTCAAGAAAATTAATCCAAATGTCAATGTAATTAATTTACCTTTAGATTTTAAGATTAGTTCGATATTTAATATTTCAGACTTAACAGCTTATAAAGATCCTCTTTTAAACCTGATAATCCACTTGTGGATCTTGATAAGCCTATCTCGAGCTTTTTTTTTGAGGGACCTCACTTGTCACCACTGCCTGCTACACCTGTTTCATTTGCAGCAAAATATTGATAATATTTAGGATGATCAAATCATCTCTACCTGAGATAATGGTTGCAAACAATATTTAGTGCGGTGAAACAGTCATCCTGAACTGGTGATGCATGAATTACTCGAGAGGACCTGCATTGATTGATCCCAGATTTATTGGAGTACTACGAGAACCTTAATCGACAGGTCAAGTTCTTACCCTAGGAGAGTTGATGGGGACATCATACCAACTTCTCTTTGCACCTATCAGCGTCGCTACCGCCGCATTGCATCGATCCATCTTTGATTTTAGTTTTGAAATGTGCTTGGCATTGTTTATTTCGATTTTATTGGATAACTGTTTAGCCCGCGTGTTGTGTTTGATTTTCGTTTGAGACTTGTTTGAGTCAGCATTTAGGGTGAGATTGAGTCTAGTTAGTCATATTTGTTTCACCATTGTATTTGTTTTTTGTTTTTTGTTTTTTGTTTAGCTCCACATTGAAAGTGGGTTGACTCTTTAGTCAAGTGAAGCCTATTTAAAGGGGCCCAACTCAATGAATAAAGTAATGAAGATTTGATAAAAAAATTGCTTTGATAGGGTTTGATCTAATTGATTGAATCAACAGGTGGTGAAGTCTAGAACCAAATTGCAATCTGTGTTCATATCCCCAATCCAAATTTTTAGCCTTTGATCTCAGATCATTTTTGCCACACATCCACCTCAATATTCTCATTTGGATTCCAAGCTTACACGAGTATATATTTGAAATTTGTATAGAACTAAAATGTATACCAGCGAAAGAATAATGCTAAGATACAATCAGATGCACCACAGTGAAATGACGTCATTGGATGGATATTCTGGGCTTGATTCACAACAGCAGTTGGAGACGGAGACCTGTCTCCATTTATATTAGAAAATGAAGCGCCAAACTATATGGGAAATGGAGTTAACGTCACGCTATAAATGTTGGATTTCTGTATCATCTACTTTTGCTTGCTCTCTTTTTGGGTGCAGGGTTTTTTTTGTGCTGCAGTCTTCTTGTTGTTATTGTTGTGTGTGTGGTGAGGGCACTAATGCTATCTCACTCAAAATTATATTTTTATGTTTTTCTATATCCACGCACTCTTTCTTTCTCCTTCCCTTTATCATTTCCAAATCTCTCACATGTCAGCCTCTGTGGAGACTGGAGCAGATAACTATTTAGAAACATTTCCCAATATGGACATATAATCACAGAGTCCCTACTTACAATTCTGTAGACACAAATTGCATGATATAATCTGGGAGAGAGATCCAGCACTATCATGTGATTATACTCCAAGAGACACATCCACTGGCCACAGTGATGCCTTTCATCACTCCATCACACATCTCCACTTTCTTCGTATCTTTAATATAGAATATCCACATAACAACATCTAAATATAGAGGTCTAAGACACAGAGAAAGCTAAAGAAAGTATGTTATGTTTATTTTGTTTGGGGCTGCCAAACAAGCTTAAAGAAGAGCTTAAACCATACATGCCCAACCTAGTTCCCAAGGAACATGTCACACACAGACTCATTCATATGCAGTGTTCAGATTTTCAGAGCAGCATTATACATGAAAGGATCAGTCTAAAATTCAAGAAAATCATAGTGACCCTGGCATATTATAAATGTCATCATTAGCACTAAATTAGAACCACTTGAACTTGGCATGCACATTATTGATAGATAAAATCAAAGAAACAATACAAGGATCTACTCATTACTCATTGGGGAGTTAAACATAAAACAATCTTTTGATTTGTCCAAATATGAGTGTCAGAAAAGCTATTAAGGCACCACAATGTAGCAACTTGTTTATATGAGATGCTTCCTCACTGTCCACAAGCTTAGACACCTAAGACCAGACTGGTGTAACTTGTGCACAAAGAAATCTTGGTCAAACCAACTATAAAAGGTCCAAGCAAAATAACTTGAAAGAAAACTGATGCTCGGTGATTATGCACATGCCATAAGAGTTAAACACACATGCCCATAATACATTGCTACAAGCAACAGATATAAAGGTTAGTGTAAAGCATGTAATCTTAATTAAATATAAAATACTGAAGCGAATATAATGGCTTTTAATTGTACTGCCATACCTGATGCATTGCCCAAATGCTTTGTATCTCTGAAGCCAATGGTAACAGCTTAAACATAATATCATCAATATCCAATTTATCTCTGGGATGTTATATTGCCCATGCACCTTGGATGATGTGTGCACAATTTTTTACCCTAGGGAAGCAGCCTAAAGCAGAGCACTGCTTTATGATTGAGAAAGTACCCGTAATGATAGCTTGGCTTCCTACCACGCTGCAAGTATAGCAATTGCCAAAACTGGCCACCTTAATTTTTCTGCAACAAGGGAAAAAAATGTCAACAAACTGATGTGGAGTGTGTCAGTTTACGTGTTATCAAAATCCAAAGACGATAAATACAGGGTACAACCATCCACCTGGAACAGACACATAGAATCCAATTCGATATTCACTTTCTATCATATGATGTCTGGACAGATATGCTGCTTGCCCCATATATGCCAGGATCAAAGCTGGATAAACCACAGAAGTGAAAGCAATCTGCAGACAGTAATGGTGCTTAAAATGAGTTGACCCTATGGCTGAATCATGAGTGATAAATGGACCAGGGTTCAACGTATGCATCCACAACATTAGCAAAAAAACTGATGCATGGCATCTTAAAATAAAATGCAAGATCAGAAAGACTTTGGCAAGTAAAAATGATGTGAAACGTGTAGGGGTCGGAAGCAACAGACAAATTAACTCAAAGATCCGCTTCACCAACAAGAAAGATCGTTGGTAGGAATTGAATTAAAATAGATAATATTAGGTTATGCTATGTTAATCATGCAAGTGCTTATCAATTTCAATATTTAAAGAACTAATTAGAAACTTTTGTTTATGCAAGAAATCAAGTTCTATACGCAATAAAGAAGTCAAGCAATCACAAGGAAGAAAACATAATCACTCGCTCACTTTTTAATGTGGACAAAAGATTAGAATAGATAACAGACTGGATGGTGTACAACTAAACTTATAATTAAAGAGTTGATATAATAAGAAAAATACCTGAGATGATTGTAAATTTGATCTTAAATTGCTTGTTGATTGTTAGTTGATTTCTGAACTCACGCAGATGAGAACATGTACAGTCGACGAAAACATGATCGTCGAGGAGTTAGACGCAATGTTCTAAAAAGCAGTTTTAGTACGCGGCGGTTCGGAGCGCATAATGCTTAAACAGATTAAACGGTGATTAACGGATTACACGTTTTATTATTATTTTAATATATAATAATATTGTAGTACTTAAAACATGCAAATATGAATTCTATAAACTCCAAAAAAAGCATAAAAGATATAACAAACATAACTTGAAAAATTAAATTGCTAGTAGTAAGAGGAATTTAAAAAGTAATAATGTCATCTTGTTCAAAGTATATCAATGTACCTCCACCTCCAACAACTATAGTTAAAAAATGCTTTTTAAATGAACAAACATATGTATTTCTTTCAAAAAATACTATACTTCAACAACTTTGGTTCACTATTAGATACAAAGATACAACTGTAAGTAATGTGCAACTCTATCCTTCTCATGCTTGAGGTACTCCTCAACCTATAAAAAAACAAAGACCATTGGTAAGAACCTGAGCAAAATACGTGCACATGAAGGGGGAGAGAGCTGACAGGGGGAGGTCGTCGTCAACGAGGGAGGTCGTCGTCGACGCTTTGCTGCTGACCAGAGAGCTGATCGCAGGGGAAGGTCTTTGTCGATAAAGAGGGAGGTCGTGGTGAGAGGATCAACCGCAAGGGAAGACCGCCGTTGAAGGGAGAGTTCGCCGCAGGAGGATCAACGCTTTGTGAACTTCTTTGTCGTCAGCTTCGGGAGCCCTAATTCCCCAAGAGGATCTTCGTTGCCATGAGCTTCGGGAGTTTCAGATAAAATTAAGACTTTTGAGAGCTTCATCGTCTCGTCGCCGTGAGCATCGAGAGCTTTTTCGTGAGATATGGGAGCTTCGTCGTCGCCGCAAGAGGATCAAAGATGCGGATAAATTTAGAGCCCGCGAGCCCTAATTCTCTAACACGTGACAATTTATATCCTCAATTATTGAATCGGGTTTGAGTTCAGTTAGCTTAATGGGTTCAAAATTCGAATCCATTTAGAAAACGATTGAATAACATTGAAACAGACGCTAATTAATCACCAATTAGACGCTTAATCATTGCTTAAACGAATTAATGCATGGCCGAGTAATCTGACCGCTTTCTTTAAGTTCTGTTCGGTTTCAGACCGAAAATATTTAAGCAGACGATTAATCGGCCGCTTAAACTTTTTTTAGAACACTGATCAGACGCTTATGCAGACGAGGCTGAATTGCTGGATGCGTAACGAGAGAGAGATTTGATGTCGGAGTATTCGACGGGAATTTATTTGAGAGGAAGAAATTTGAAGGGGTGATGAGAGAGTGAATAAAGATAGATAAATCAATTAGAGCATCCCACTAATAATTGAGTCTGATTAGGGCATCCCACCGCTAACAGAATTTAGGATCGAGAAATTCAATAATCAAACTCAATTTGAGAGTGAAGAAAAACTTTCATTAAAAAAGTGAATACATGAAGGCCTTTATTAGGCTACAAAATTGTATCTCATATTTCTATTTGGATTACATAATCCAACTCGTAAAAGAAATCAAAAGTCTAAAAGAAAAAATACATAAAAAAGTAGTATTCCTACTACAAATCAGATTACTAAAAACAAAAAATATAAGAAATAGAAACTAGAACTCCTAATACTACTTTGATTTTATAACTATTCCTAAAACCAAATTGTCATAGTATTCTTTGGCCTCCTTTGATACACTTTTCAAGCTTTGAATTGGACTTTGAATTGGCCTTCGGCTTCATGATGTCCGCATCATTCTTTCCGGCTTGAAAAGAACTCAACTCTGTTGAATTTGAGGAAGAAGAACTCACATACTGTTCCAATATGTCAGGATCAATCTTTTGTAACTCACTTCGATCTATCCGCGAATCATCTGTTGGTGATTTTTCTTTCCATCAAACCAAATACTTACAAGTTCCACTATCTTTGGTGGTGATAATTTCATCATCTACAATTTTATCAATCTGATCCACTGTATTAAGGTAATATATTTGAAAGTGGTGGAAGGGGATGTCTCTCAAATAGGCTCAAGGGATGGCTCATCATCTATAATGACTTGTTAGGGTTAAAATGAGGACCCTTGTAATTCACTATATCTTCAATATTAAATGTAAAACTGATATCAAAATCTTGAGGAAGATCAATAACATAAGCATTGTCGTTTAGCTTCTTTAAAATCTGAAATGGACCAGCACTACGAGCATGTAGTTTCTTAACAGTTTCCGGTGGAAACCATTCCGGACGAATCGGTACCATCACATAATCACCAACATTAAATGTTTTAAGTCTTTCTTATGTCGGCTCATAGCTTATAGTTGGCATTACTTGAACAATTTTATCCTTAACTTTTTTGTGTAAATTGTGAACATGTGATGCAAAATGATGTGCAGAATCTGATGCTCTAATATGATTGGACATAGGAATAAGATCTATCGGCTGTCTAGGTCTAAAACCATTCATGCGGTGATTTACCTGTAGTCCTATTCACAACTATATTCTATATAGTGTTTTAAATATCAGATATCAGCGATATATCGATAAAATTATATACCGGATACCGGATACCGAGTGATATATCGCGATATAGTACTTAATACCGGATGTCAAATCAGACGTCATACCGGATGAAGAATATATCGCGATATAGTACTTAATATCGCGATATAGTACATGTGATTGTCTACATAAATAATATGAAACTACTTAAAGCAAATTAGGGTTATAAACTCATAGAGGATACTTACTTTTTATAGAAACTGGTGGCGATATATCAGATATTTTCATCAAATGCATCATGTGGCAATATATCAGATATTTTCATCTCGGATATCGGTCGATATATCGGCCACGTGGCTATATATTACCACATATCGGTTCAAAATGATATCCAGTAAAATTTTACACTTATCGTATTATTTTAGATAAAATACTAGTATCTCGACTGATATACCAGTATATCAGCCGATATTTTAAACAATGATTGTATGCAAACTCTGCAGTGCCTAGTTTAAGATCTTAACTTTTCGTATGTTCACCAAACAACGTGCACAACAAGTTCGCTAGACTTCTATTGACAACTTTGGTTTGACCATCAGTCTGGGAATAAAATGCAGTAGATAATTTCAGTTTCGTGCCTAAGATGTGCCAAAGTGTTTTCCAAAATTAACTCGTAAATTTCACATCTTTATCGGGCACAATGGTCTTAGGCAAATCATGCAATTTGACAACGTCATCAAAAAATATCTTAGCGACTCTAGAAGCATCTACAGTTCGAAAATAAGGGAAAAATGGGCCATTTTGGAGAAACAGTCCATGACAACTAAGACAGAATAGTGTTTTCTCAAAGTTTTCAGTAAACCTAACACGAAATCCATACTCACATCTTGCCAAGAACAATTCAAGATGGGGAGTGGAGTGTACAAATCAGTGTTTGTCTTTGTTGTTTAGCTAGTTGACAAATATGACATCTACAAACATGTTTAGCAACATCGTATTTAACTAGGCACAACTTTTATGGTCTTCTCATTCTCAAAGTGTCCAACTAGACCACCAACATGTAATTCCAAATAAGAAATTCTCTAAGAGATATTCTTGAAATGCATAGCTTACGGCCTGTAAACAAATTTCCCTCATGCAGAACAAATCCATCAACTTCTCGTGTAGTTCCATCTTTTAATTCCACATATATCTCATGAAAATCAGGATATGACTCATACTCAGTTCTCAATCTCTCAAAACCATTAATTGTAGTTGACATCTTAGTCAAAATGAACACTCGACGGCTGAGAGTGCCAGCAGTTTTATTTTCAACTCCCGCTTTGTGACGTAGGGTAAATGTGTAGTTCTGTACGAACTCAATCCAACGACCATGTCTAGTATTCAACTTCTTTTGGGAGTGTATTTAAAGCCTCATGGTCAGAAAAGAGAACAAATTCTAGCGGTAGCAAATAATGTCGTCAATAATGAAGTGCTTGAATTATCACATAGAACTCTTTATCGTAGGTAGAGTACTTTTTCTTGGCGTCATTCAGTTTCTCAATAAAGTAAGCAACTGAATGCCCTTCTTAAGTTAAGACTCCTCCTATATCTATGCCGGATTCGTCACATGCTACTTCAAAAATCTTTAAAAATCAGAGAGATGCATTACTGAGGCACTGATCATTCTTACTTTAATCTCGACAAATGCTTTAGCAGCAACATTAAAACATGTAAACTCCCATTTCTTTACACGGTCCGTAATCGGGGCCATGACAGTGCTGAACCTTTATAAACGTCGGTAGAAGGTACCAAGTTCATGAAAACTTCTCACCTTACGGATGGTCTTTGGTTCATGGTTCACAGTCGCGGTCTCGGCCGCCGACTCGGCGGGCACTGACACGGATCGGTCTCGGCGACTCGAATCGGTATCGGGGGATACACGCAAAACGCTACATAGAAAACTCAAAAAATTCTGAAAAATTCCGACAAATCTTAAAAAATGTAGACATCCACGTTTATGTAACACGTATCCAAAATATATCGCCTAGCATACTAAACATAAAGCGAAAGTATAAATACACGCATCGTTGACATAAGCATATCAAAATACATGCACAATATAGTAAATTGCACAAACTACATTCATAAATACATGCTAATGTAGTTATTTTCACATTGAATTGCGATGAGACATAAAATCATCATCATAATGTCGAGTCGACCAAGTCAACTCCGATTCTCGGCCGAATCGTCTCCTCTAAGTTGAGTCGACCGACTCGTGACTCGGACTTGTCTCGGAGTGGGCCGAGACGGATGCGACTCAGCTTTCTCGTCTCTGACTTGGCCGAGTCTTTGAACCGTGCTTTGGTTTCAGTCATTCCTCAATCGCTCTCACTTTTTTTGGGACCTGCAGAAACTCTGTTTGAAGAAACGACAAAGCATAGAAAGTGAACTTGTGTTGCAAGAAAGACACTTCTTCGAGTTAGCATACAATTCTTCCTTTCTGAACACAATACAAACTTGATGCAAGTGGTCTAAATGTTACTCACGAGAGTGGATATAAATGACAATATCATCAAAGAAAAATACAAGAAATTTTCCCATAAAGAGTCATAGTACTTGAGTCATCACTCGCATAAATGGAGTGTTAGTCAATCCAAAAGGCATAATCATCCATTCATATACTTCATCTTTCATCTTGAAAGTGGTCTTCCATTCATCTCCCAGACGAACGCCGATTTGGTGATAACCACTCTTAATATCTATCTTATAAAAAATTGTGGCACCAGACATCATATCCAACATATCATCCAACCTCAGAATGAGAAAGCGATACTTGATTATGATTTTGTTAACGCTCTACTATCCACGCACATACGCCATAATCTATCTTTCTTCAGTGTTAATAATGCGGGGACTACACATGAGCTTATGCTTTCTCTAATGAAACCCTTGTCTATCAATTCATCGACTTGCCTCTTGAGCTCAACATGCTCGGTTAGGTTCATTCGATAATGTGGCAAGTTTGGTAGATTTGATCCGAGTACTAGATCGATAGCATGTTGGATGTCACACATTGGTGGTAACATATTCAGAAGGTTTTCGGGGAAGATATCACTAATCTCCTCAATCACGGGGGTGACTTCCAGAGGAATAGTGCTATTCGGTGTTTTAACCACTTCTCTAGCAGCTAGGATCATGAATGGGGCACCGTTCTTGAGTTCTTGATCAAGTTTTATTGCACTGATCAAATTAACTTCTTTTGACTTCTTCGATGCATTGAGTTTAGGCTTTTTAGCTATAGATCGGTAGGGTGTCAATTTAATCTTCTTACCCTCATGCTCAAATCGACACATGTTCGATCGTCCATGAATGACAACATCATTATCGTAGAGCCATGGTCGTCCTAATATGATTTGACCTACATCCATCATAACCACATCATACCATATCTTGTCTTTATAAACATCAAACTCAATTGGGACAAGACATCGTTGTTTCACGTTTAGGGCCGTTAAGTTGATCCATAACACCTTATATGGATGAGGATGATGTTCAACATTCCATCCAACATTCTCAATCATTTTGGACGATATTGTATTAACACAACTTTCACTATCTACTATTACTTTTCAATTCTTGTCTCCAATCTTAATGAATGTGTGGAAGATAGCAATTCTTCTCCAACCGTTCTTCTCTTGTGAGAACGCACACCGAACGACATATATGTAATTTAAAGAATGAGTTGAATATAGTTACATTCAGCATCAGAACCTTCTTGGTCATAACCAGAATTATCGTCTTCATTTATGTCTGGGTGATATGTAACTTCCTCATCATCAGACTCGGGAGCTTGTGTGGGAACTCCGTTAACGCAAGTGATCTTCATTTTGCTAGGATAGTTAGCGGCTATGAGATCGTAACCTTGACATCTATAACACTTAGTGGAGGCACTAAATTTGAAAGAAGTTTGCTCGGGAGGTTTGCTGCGATCATCACTTCATTTTCCTTTGAAGTCGTTCTTTCAAGAGGAGGATTGGGTGCTAGACTTATTGAACTGGGAAGAAGAGGAAGTCCTAGTCACACTCTATTTTGAATCAAAACTCCTAGTACTGTACTTAGACCTAAGAGAATTTAGATCTTGAACTATGGTATATGCTTTCTCTAATTTGGTGACTCCTCTAGCAATAATTCAGTTCGCAAGTCTTCTCTAAATCTGGCTTTAAATCTAGAAAGGATTTGAGCTTATCCTTCCTTACTGAAGGTACTGCATCTAATAAAGAATTTATCGAATTTTGCAACATACTCCTTTGCTATTGCCTTGAATGTATTGATGCCACTTGTCTATAAGATGGTCACTGAATGATGGTGGCACATACTTACCTTTCAGCTCATCTTTCATCATATCACTTGTTTCAATCGGTCTTTGAAGTAGGGATGCACATATGTTCTCTAAATTAGTCTAGTAATGATTAGCCTGACTTGATCAGTTTCATAGCAGCAAACTTAATTTTCGTTGGCTCAGTGAGATTGTACCATGTAAAGTACTTATCTAGTTGGAGTGTCCAATTTAAGAAAAATTGTGAGTCATGACGTCCATCAAAGGTGGGAACATCGATCTTGATGTTCTTCAGATATTGATCATTAGGATTAGGTGGGTTATCAGTATTATCACGACGGTTGTTTCGCGATGATTAGTATTATCACGACGGTTGTTTCGCGATGAGGATGCATTTTCTCCAGCAGTGGAGGACTCTCGACAAGATATTTCTTTTATTTGCCTTTTAGTTTCGTGTAGATCAGCTCGAGTCTGAACCATATCGTAGGTCAAGGCTTCAAGTTTAGCCATAAGATTAGCTATAGTAGGTTGGGAGATCATAAAATCATGTGTTGGTTCACTAACTTCTTCACGCAAGTATGGGGTACCACTAGAGATTGACATGCAATGTATGAGTCCTAATATGAATGCAAATATATACTAATTTTTTTATTTGCTTTGGATTATGAATTTTTATTTGGTTTTCAAAAAATTTGTTTTCTAAAACTGTCGGGTCAGTCAAACCCCAATTTTATCAGTCCAATTGGCTAGGTCGGCACAACTTAGGTGGGAGATTTTTCACACTTAGTGTTCCTTAATTACAGAATCACGTTGAGTACTCTTTCTTAGTTAGACACCAATCGTACGAAATTTCAGGGAAAGACTTACCTTTCAAGTTTTTCTAATTTACACTAATTTTTTAAGTTTTGAATTAAATCTAACTAGAAGAAAGAAAGCAAATAAGCATGATTAATATGCAATTCCTACCTAACTGTGCTCTGATAACAAGATAATATGAAACGTATATAGGTCAGACACAACAGATAAATTAACTAAAAGATACACTTCATAAACAAAAAAGATCGCTAATAGGAATGGAATTAAAACAACTAATATTAGGTTATGCTATGTTGATCATTAAGTGCTTATTAATTTCAATGTTTAAAGAACTAATTAGAAATTTTTGTTTATGCAGGGAATCAAGTTTTATATGCAATAAAAAAGTCAAGTAATCACAAAACAGAAGCAAAATCGCTTGCTCACTTTTATGTGGACAGAAGATTAGAATAGATAACAGACTGGATGGTGTATATCTAGACTTATAATTAAAAAATTGATATAATAAGAATAATATCTGAGATGATTATAAATTTGATCTTAACTTACTTGTTGATTGTTGGTTGATCTCTGAACTCACACAGATGAGAACAACTACAGTTGATGAAAACAAGGTCATCGAGAAGTCGAGGCGCTTATGCAGATAAGGTCAAAATTGCTGGATGCGTGACGAGAGAGAGGGATTTGACGATGAAGTATTCGAAGGAGATTTATTTGAGAGGAAGAAATTTGAAGAGGATAGAGAAAGAGAATAGAGATAGATAAATCAATTAGAGTATCCCACTACTAAGTGAGTCTTATTAAGGCATCCAACCACTAATAGAATTTAAGATCGAGAAATCCTACAATTAAACTCAATTTGAAAGTGAAGAAAAACTTTCATTTATTGTTCATTGAAAAAATAAATACATGGGGGCTTTATATAAGCTATAAAATTGTATCTCCTATTTCTATTTAGATTATATAATCCAACTCCTAAAAAATATCAAAAGTTTAAAAGAAAGAAAAATATATATAAAAAAGTAGTAATGCTACTATAAATCAGATTACTAAGAATAAAAATTACAAAAAATAGAAACTAGAATTCTTAATACTACTCTGATTTTACAACTCCTTAAAGAACCAAGTTGTCATAGTATTTTTGGGCCTCATTCGGTATACTTTTCAAACTTTGAATTGGGCTTTAAATTAGGCTTTGGCTTCATGATGTCCGCATCAAAAAAGTTGCAGGAAGTTGCAGTAATCTACGACAAGGATATCAAACACTAAGAACCACGACTTCCCCCTGAGAATTTCACAAGGTATTCATAAACCAGTTCACAACACTGATAACAAATCATACATCATGCCTCGTAATAGACAAAATAAATCAACTTCCTAAAGGCAACGATCCCCATAGATTTACCACATAACCATCTTTATCCACGTGCACTTTAGAGACTGATTCATTGGAGCATCTAAAAGTTTGGTGCCTTAAAGACCGGTTTCATCTGTCAAATCCAGCATTTCTTTGATGTAAACTAATGGCTGAAGAGCATAAACCTTCTTTTATGAGGACTAATGGCTGAAGAAGAATGAGCTACCTCAATACCCAAAGAATACTTCAATTCACCTAAATCAATTAAGGTTGCAAAAACATCATCAAGCCAGAAATGGCTTTTGCCTCATCAACCTAAAAACAATACTATCAAGAATCATTTTTCCATTCGAAGACCCAAAATACAAAATAATCTGATTGATACTCTTCTAAGCCAAACTCCTTTACAACCAAACTGAAGAGATCATATGCTCCATAAGACTGCTTCGGTCAATAATAGATTCACCTAGCCTGCATACTTGAGCAACAAACCCACAAGGAGGGGGACAAAGTGCTCCTAAGTTGCAACATGTCTTGGGAACAAGGATAATCATGAAACATAACTATAACATCTCAAATGACTCGTTGAGATTGAGGGGGCAAAGTGCTCCTAAGTTGTAACATGTCTGGGAACAAGGATAATCATGAAACATAACTATAACATCTCAAATGACTTGCTCAGATTATGGGCACGGACTAAACGGAAGACAAATGGGAGGATGAGCAAGTGTGCAAAGATGGTCCAGGAAAACAAAGGCCAGCAGAACAATTTGAAACATGTTTACTGTTACAATAAGGGAACACCATGAAGACAACATAGATGAAATGATGAAAGGATTTTAGAAAGCATGGAATGCATCCAGATATATAGATGATTGACAGGAAAATAAAATTCCATTAAGACAAACATTCAAGGTCAGGACAATTACTAGCCAGTTATGATCCAAATACTCTACCATCTGTTGATTTAAACCCAATATGCATAACTTCCTTCTCAAAGTAAACTGTCTGTCTTCCTCCCTCTAAATATCTTCCATTCATTGCTTGCTAGATATTTCCTCCATTTATTATCCATATAAAGGAAAAGAAACAATATTGTAGACAAACTTAAATTAAAAATATTATATATAACTTAAAATAAGTTGATTATATATTTCTTTCTTGAATAGAAGTTAGATAAAACTCACATAATTGTAACAGAAAATAGAATAAATAGAAGTTAAAAGAACATCAATGAATAGAGACAATTTCAAGTGACCATTAGTAGTATTTGATCCACACTAAGAAGGCAAAAACAACTCAGTTCATGCATACCCTTTCACAAAATAAGGCAGAAAAATTGACAGATGTGCGCCAAGTTGGACGCACTGAATTTTAATATAGATAAATATCTTACATATGATAAGATATGGATGGTTCCTTGCTTTTCAATTGCCCAACTTTAGTATATATATGATCTTATGAGAACGATTCTCAACTTAAGTTTCATGGGAACTTCACGGCGGGCCACCCTACGGATGATCCGAACAGTTCATCTTGATCTACATAATCTAATTAGGCTAACCATGAAAAATAAGCGATTCCAAGCATTTTTACCCATGCAGTAAATGATATTTTTTACGGTTAATATAACATATTTTTTGTAACTACTTAATACATGGATAAAAAGGCTCGAAATCGCTTGATTTTTCATGATTAGCCTACTAATTTAGAGTATGTATGTCCATATGAATGATTCGGAGCATTCATGGGGGACTTACCGTGAAGTTCTCATAAAACTTAATTTGAGAACCGTTCTCATAGGATCATTTCCCTATAGTTTTCTATCCATTAGATTTGCATTAAGATTGGTATAAGATGAGATTGGAAAGGAAAGGGCTATTTTGCAAAATTTTCCCTTTTTCTTCCTCTATCTTTCTCTCTCTTTCACTTTCTCCCGACCCTAGCTCTCTCTTCTCTCCCTCTCCATCTCGCCACGGTCGTCGCCCTCTAGATCTCGCCACCACCCTCGTCGCCATCCCTCCCTCTCTCACTGTCGATCTCGCCATTGTCGTCGCCCTCTCAATCTCTTCACTGCCCTCCCCCTCCCTCTCTCATTCCTCTCCTCTCCTCTCCTCAAACTCTCCGCCCACATCTGTTGTCGCCGCCTTCTCTTTCCTCTCCGCTCAGATCCACTGTTGTCGCCTTTCCTCTTTGGTCTTGGTCAGCAGGGATGCTCCTAATGTTTTATTCCATGCCTCGTAAATATGGTGATAGCCTGAGTCCTGCAAATCCCAGAGTGATGTCTATGCCTTGATTGGTTTTATGTGGAAATTTGCCACTCCCATTCTCCATCAGCAAAATTAAGTTCAAGGTAGTCATCAACCAAGCTTATGCATAAGCTTCAAGCGATAAGAGTAGTGCAGAAGAAATGTTCTTGGACAGGCTCAAACACTGCCTCCATAATCAGCTCAAAAGGTATGGAGATTGGTCAAAGTGTAGAGAATGGTGAGAAGGACAACATCCTCAGAGTATGAGTGATGATGGAGAGGGTCAGTCCATTGGGTTGTTGTGCTTGTAGTGCAAATGAACGAACGAGTCTTGATTCATTGTTAGCAGAGATAGTTTTTTACCAGTTAGTCGCGGCTATTCTTTTTGCTGTAGTGGAGATTTCTCACCCCAATAGATGGGGAGTTTGCTCATTGGTTCTAATAAGGATTTTCTTTGTTTTGTTCTAGGACCGCATAGTCTTTGTTATAGTAGCAATGTTATGCTCTATTGTAACATGTCAATTTAATCATGTCAAGAAAGAACGCCATTTCTTCTCTTTGTTGTGAAAATTTTGATTCACTGAAGTCACATTAACATAAAGGAAGTGTGATATATATATATCTATTGTTTCATAATATGGTTTTATTGTATAGAGATTTCATGAGGATTATCGAGTTGAGGCTTTATGCAATCTCTTTCAATTCATTGTAAACAGAATTCTAATTCAGATTTTTTTTTGAATAATTAAGGGAACAATATATTGTACATAAACTCTTTAGCCACTCAATTCACTCTAATCATTATCCTCATCATTGTCATTATCCTCATCATTCACAAGGGACGTCGCGGGCACCTACAATTGAATTAGTGAGCAGAGGGCCGCGACAACGGATCTGAGCAAAGAGGAGAGTAGAGAGGAGAGAGGGGGTGGCAACAGCGGATCTGGACGAAAAAAGGATAGGAAAGGAGAGGAAAGAGGGGGAGGGTGTGGCGAGATCGAGAGAGCGACAACGATGGCGAGATTGAGAAAAAGAGAAGAGAGAGGTTGGCAACAACGGATCAGAGCAGGGAGTCGAGAGGAGAGGGGAGAGAGGGGGAGGGTAGCAAGTGTGGTGGCGAGATCGAGCGAGCGACAATCGGTGGCGAGTGGAGTGAGAAAAAGAGAGCTGAGATCGGGAGAAAGTGAGGGAGAGAGAGGGGAAAAGGGGGTATTTTGCAAAACAACCCTTCCCTTTCCAATCTCATCTCACATCAATCTCAAAGCATATCTAATGAGTAGAAAACTATTAGGTTTTCTACCCAATAATAAATGGAAAGTTTGTAGTCTAACGCTCTCTCAATATATATATATATATATATATAATATATATATATATATATATAAACTTCTTCGTATTTACTTTATGCTACAAGTTTTTCTTTTAAAAAACACCAAAATACTCAAATTCAAGTATAAGTAAAACATATAGCATGTATTACCAAATGGGCCTAACTAAGACAACAAGCCACTTCCCTTTAGGAAGTTGTGGATTCGATCTCATATTTGCAATGGGAAGAGGAATGTAACAACCAAAAAAAATTTATTTTACCTAATTTTCCCTCATCTTAATTATTAAGAATTTTTGTTTAAGGCATTATCTAAAAGTAATTACCCTCCATATTTCTAGAACAACAACTTGAGCTTAATTAGTAGACCCACTCCCTTTTAAAAGCTTTTATTAACTATTGGATTATGGTGACTAAGAATAAATGGCATGAAGGCTTAAGTACATGTGTCATTGGGCAAATTATTGACTTAGCAAGGGTAAAAGTCATGGCTTGATTCCAATCTAACCTTTCATTTCCCCCTTAATCCAACCTAGTTTACCCTAAGTAGTTAATTAAGGGTTGGTATGCATGTTTGAGGGGAGATCTAGGGCTAGGATCTTATTGGGGCTTGTGAGTCCAAGTGGCATCATGAGAGAAGCTTGGCCAAGTGGCAACATGAGAAGGACTCTCCTCACCTAGTAAATTGCACTCCAAAATGTTGACTACCAAGTTTGCCCTCTTCCTCATCCTCTTCCAAATTCTGCAAATTTCCCTCTCCCAAGTGAAGAACTTGGAAAACCCTAGCCACCATTTCTCCTCCTCTCAAAAATTTGAGAAAAGAATTAGGACACCTCTCTAGCCCCAAAATCCCAACTCCTCTCAAACCTGGAGCAAGACTTTACGAGAGGGAAGGAAGAGACACGCGCGCGCAGCAAGCAGAGCCGCAGCAGCACACGAGCTGCTGCTACTTTGCCGCAAAACTGCGGCAAAGAAGGAGAAATCGCGGCATTTCAGGGAAGGGGAGGCCAGATCTTCGAGGGGGGGATTCTTGGTGAGCTAGGGGAGATATCTAGCACTGCCAAGCGGAAATTTCCTGAAGCCTAACTCTCTGTTTCAGATTTATAAACAATAGTGAGTAAACCTAACTATTAGGGTTATACCTTCTATCAAAAATTGGAAATTTAAATTTTGATTTTGTATTTGATGAACCACAAAGGCATTAATCACTGTTTTTGTGATATCCTCAAGTTAGATGAAAATTTGTGGACATTACCTAGTTATTTTGCCTCTATACTATGTTGTGACGAGATGCATATGTGATACACATGTTCTAGCTTACTAATTATGCTTAAATGAGATGATTTAGCATAGTTAATTCGCTGTTTGGATGATTATTTTGAGTTACATGAAATCCAAATGAATATTGCATAATTGATGGTCTCTACTTATTAAGGATATGGAATGCATGTGTAGAATACATGTTCTAGCATACTAATTTCGCCTAAATGAACCAATTTAGCACTTTATTTCGCTGTTTTTCTTGATCAACATCATGATAGTTGATTCGATATGGATATGGTATAACCTTGACTCTTTATAAATAGAAACAATGTGATGCATATGTGTAGTATATGATTCATACTAATATCACCCCATAAACGCCGATAATTGACTTGAATCTTACTTTATGTTCACTAAAGTGCACGGGAGAAGACCCCTCCTTATGGCATAGCATTGTGTTAAGTGCTAGTGAGTACATGTGGGTGATGCATATTTCATGCGGGATGATTGTGGCGTGTTTATGGAGTTACTATGATATTGGGTAAATCTCAAGCACATGTCTTCTTTCTTATTGTTGCACATCATTTCGGGCATGACATGTAAGCTAGTTACATATTGCTTGTTATGAATATTATGACCCAAATTTGCATGATGCATTATTATTATAAAAGGAGGAAGGGGCCGGGCGGGAGCCGGTAGGAGGTGGAAGACGGGGGAATTACTTTTAGATTGAATGGCATATAAAATGAACTGTCAAGTTTCATTCTATATTGATAATGCTTATGTTAAACTAGAATGTCACTTTATGTATATGATGAGCCGAATTGATGTGAGAGGGCTAGTCCACGAAAATTTCACACATACTCATACAATTATCTCTTTTGTGTCATGATATAACGAAATGCAACTTTTGATAGTGGAGTCATGTAGACTACATATGTGTGGAGTCTAGAACAAGTAAGTTAGCTTGAACAAGTTTGTTGTTTATGGGACTCATTGTAAATTTCCTCTTCTAAACTGTTTATCTTATGGAATTATTATATCAACACCCTATGGCATGGTTTACTCATTGAGCTGTCGAGCTCATTTTGTTTTCTTTCCATCTTTTCAGGTTTGGATAAGGGTAAGGGACCACTCTAACTGTAAGAGTTAAGTTATGGATTGTATGACATGTTATGGTACCATTTTGAGTTAGCCTTGTTATATGTAATATGTATGTAAGGACTCTACTTTAGTCCCCTTTCTTTTGTGGAACATGTTGGGATGTACTCGATGTATATTTGTCTTGATAGTACTTGAAACTAGGGACTTTTATGTATTGTAATGTTTTGGATTGCGAACTCCTTGGTGATGTTATGTTCTTGAACTAAGAAAGATGGCCATATGTGGAAATGTAAATTGTTGGGAAGTTAACTCTTGTGATGTTTGATGAAAAGATTTATGCTTGCGATGGAAGATGCAAGTTATGATATATGGATATAGTTAAAGTTTGGTGTAATGTGGCATGATAAGTAAGCCGTGTGGGCCGAAATTTTAATGGAATTAAGTAGGCCTTGGAGCCGAAATTGTTGGTTATTGTAAGTGGGAATTAACGAAATAATAAGGATGATGCTGACGAAATTTTCTTACTTTTTGGAAATAAATGGCGTTTTAGGCCTAATCTTGTTATTAGAGGCTTGGGACCGTTACAGTTGGTATCAGAGCTTGGTTTAGGCAAGGTTAGCCTAGATAGATGTAGTAAGCGGGACTGTTTATGGAATCATGTGAAATTATATGTGTGCTAGGGTAAGTTAGATAAGGGGTATTAGGGTGATAGTAGAATCTTAGGGTGTTTGACCCTGAAATATAGGATATTTAACTGTTCTCTACATTTGAATATGGGTACCCGTATACCTTAATTCAAATGGATCTTGCAAGGGGTGCGGGCCCTTCTGTAAGAAATTCCAGTGTTATGGAACACAGGAAGGGAGAACAATCAAAATATCACATAAGTCAGGGTTGAACCTATTTGAAGGACAATTGTACCCAATGAAAAATTTATGAAAGATCGACATGGTTAAATGAGTGATGATTTTCTATCATGTCTTGATTATATATTCATGCAAATTATTGCTTTGGGGAGAATTGGAAGACACATCGTCTAATATAAATCTCTTACTTCTACAGATGGGAGATTCTGAGATGACTGGATCATCATCTGACGGTCCGGGGTCGGAAAGTTTAAGTTGGATTGCGGACCAAATGGACTGGGATTTTGAATCTGATGAGACCGATCCAGATGTCATTCTGAAAGGTCCCCCAGACAGTACAGAGGCAGGGGTTCGCATGGGGCAAGATGAGAAAGACGATATTAGTGAGGCAGAAAGTGCCATAAGGAACGCACCAGCAGCTGAGGACCTGGGAGTCCTGCCTAATGATGAGATGAACCCTGACGGAAGGATTTTCGTTGGAGGTATTTGGTGGAACTCCAGCTGGGTAGAAGACATGGACCTGTACGATGATCATGAGAATTGGGGATGTGATTATGACGCTGTCCTGGAGGAAGCAGAAGAGGATCCTGAGGAAGAAAATCTGGAAGCAGAAGAGGATCCTGAGGAAGAAAATCTGGAAGAAGAAGAGGATCCTGAAGAAGAAAATCCAGAAGAAGATGATCCTGAGGAGTTAAATCAAGAAGAAGAGGACCCCGAAGAAGATGAACCTGTAGGGGACGACCGGGAGGAAAGCTCCTCGGGTTCTAACATAACCCCTTGATAGGAGTTTAGATGGGTGGCATTTTTGTTTTTGTTGTTTTTGTTTTTGAAGGAAATGAATGTTGATTCACATAAGTGATATTTTTTTTTGTAAAGAAAGTGGTGGTCAACAGCTATATGTATGAACATGTATCCCTTTATGACTGCATTTGTATGTTTTGAATGAATGCAGTCATGCTAATGTATATGTTGCCATGAAAACGTTTTATGCATAAATGAAACCAGTGTTTTGTTTTTGAACTATTCTACTTGTTATTACTGAGTTACCATTAATTAAGTTCAACTATTCTTCTAGGTATTAATGGACTTAAATTTCCTCCATCCGATGCCAACTCGGAGGGTGACGTCCCATTGCACAGTGCAATCGGGAGCGTCCATCCCCCGGCAAGTCAAGAATTTCTGAGTGAGCAATCTAATGTCAATCGGGGAATGCCAGACAGAATACCGGATTGGCTGTTGCAACTGGCTAATGTAAATAATCCTCGTAGAGCCCTTGAACAATTTCAAAAGTTAAACCCACCAGCTTTCAGAGGAGGAGTTGACCCTATTCAAGCTGAAGAATGGCTCCGTCAAATTGAAAAGATACTGGATGTAATGGAATGTACTGAAAACCAGCGGGTATCTTTCGCCTCCTTCATGTTCCAAGGAGAGGCTGAGCGTTGGTGGGAAATGGTAAAAGGAGGAGCTAAGACTTTAGGAAGGGAGATCTCTTGGAACTTCTTAGTTAAAAAGTTCAATGAAAAATACATACCTGGAGTGGTGAAGGACCGACTTGCAATGGAGTTCCAAGACCTAAGGCAGGAGCAATGGACAGTGAGTCAATATGAAGCTAAATTCACTCAACTGTCCAGGTATGCTGAGAAACTGGTGTCCGATGAGGAGGATAGGACAAAAAGATTTGTTAGGGGCTTGAGGCCAGAAATCAGGAGTAAGCTGATCCCTTTCCAACTGCAAGTTTATAGTCAAGCTGTGGAGAAGGCAATGGAAATTGAAAGGGACATGCAGGAGAATCAGGAGGTAAAGACCAGGGAACTGCCCTATATGAAGCGCCCCCGGTATAATAATGCCCCGAGCTTTGGAACTCAGTCCATGAGGCCCGACAGAGGTACTGGATCTTCCTTCATGCCCGCAAAGGGAAACAAGATGAACACATGGCCCAAGAATAGAGGATTGCCCCGTTCGTCATCACCAATGTCCTCCCAACGCTCCAACTTTGCAGGAAATCAGTGGTGCCCAAGGTGCAACCGAAGTCACACTGGCAGTTGCGCCACCGGTAAGCAATGCTTTGTCTGCGGCAGAATGGGTCACATGAGAAGGGACTGCCCAAACTTGCATGGATACCCGGGAGCTAGCAGAGGAACGGGAAGACCAACCATGGGCATCGCCCCTACAGCAGGAGGACAAGCTACCGCCTATCGGCAACCTTTCAACAGAACTCGCTCGGCCATGACACAAGCATCAGTACAGCAACCCAGAGTTTAAGGAAGGATGAATGCAATCACTCAGCAGGAGGCTCGAGCATCCAATGCCGTGGTGGAAGGTACCGTCTGTGTATCCGATAACATTGCTCGCGTATTATTTGATCCTGGTGCTACCCACTCTTTTATTTCTTCATCATTTGCTGCAATTATTAACAAGGAATCCAAACCTTTGAACTATCAACTAGTGGTGTCAACCCCTGTAGGCGCCAGAGTGACTACTAGCGAGTATTATAAGGGATGTAAAATCATCATAGGTGAGATGAAGACACAGGCAGACCTGATTAAACTAGGAGAAATGGAATTTGACATCATCCTAGGAATGGATTGGTTGTCAACATATCGGGTTCATGTAGACTGTTACCAGAAGAAAATAATTTTTAAGTTAGAAGGAACTCCCGAAAGAGTTTATGAAGGGGTGAAGAATAAAATTTGCACTCCGGTCATTTCTGCCTTAAAGGCCACTAAGTTATTAAGGCAAGGGTGTCAAGGATTTTTGGCAACCCTTATTGGTGAAGAAGACATGAAGATTAAGATTGAAAATATAGAGGTTGCAAGAGACTATCCTGATGTTTTTCCGGAGGATCTACCCGGCCTACCCCCAGATAGAGAAGTAGAATTTTCCATTAATCTTCTACCTGGGACAAGTCCCATATCCAGGGCACCTTATAGAATGGCACCCGCAGAAATGAATGAATTGAAGGATCAGTTACAAGAGTTGCTAAGCCTCGGATTTATTCGGCCGAGTGTATCACCTTGGGGTGCTCCGGTATTATTTGTTAAGAAGGAGGATGGGAGCATGAGGCTGTGTATAGATTATCGAGAGCTAAATAAGGTCACTATTAAGAATCGATATCCATTGCCAAGGATTGATGACCTCTTTGATCAACTTCAGGGTGCCAGCATATTTTCCAAGATAGATCTAAGATCAGGATACCATCAATTAAAGATCAAACCGGAAGATGTTTCTAAGACTGCCTTTCGGACCAGATATGGCCATTATGAGTTTTTAGTAATGCCATTTGGCTTGACCAATGCTCCAGCAGCATTTATGGATTTAATGAACAGAATCTTTCAGCCATATCTAGATCAATTCGTGGTGGTGTTCATTGATGACATACTAATCTATTCAAAGAGCAGAGAGGATCATGAAAGACACTTAAGGATAGTATTACAGTTATTGAGAGAGAAGCAACTTTATGCAAAACTTAAGAAGTGTGAGTTCTGACTAAATGAAGTTGGGTTCTTGGGTCACATCATAAATGAGGAAGGAATATCAGTGGACCCCGCAAAGATCGAAGCGATAAAGAGGTGGCCTCGACCTACCAATGTCACAGAGGTGCGAAGCTTCCTAGGATTGGCTGGGTATTACCGGAGATTTGTAGAAGGATTTTCCAAGATAGCTGCACCCTTATCCCAGTTGACCAAGAAAGGCCTCAAATTCCATTGTGGAGATGATCAGGAGAAAAGCTTTCAAGAACTAAAGGATAAGCTAACATCAGCTCCAATCCTAGCCATGCCCATTGGAAACGAAGGTTATGTTGTGTTCAGTGATGCGTCGAAGTCAGGCCTGGGGTGTGTATTGATGCAGCATGGGAGAGTAATTGCATATGCTTCTAGACAACTAAGGAACCATGAGAAAAATTACCCAACGCATGACCTTGAGCTAGCTGCAGTCATTTTTGCCTTAAAAATTTGGCGGCACTACCTTTATGGAGTATCATGTGATATATATACAGATCATAAGAGCCTAAAATATATTTTCACTCAAAAGGAATTGAATATGCGCCAAAGAAGATGGTTGGAGTTGATGAAGGATTATGACTTGAACATTCATTATCACCCTGGGAAGGCCAATGTGGTGGCGGACGCTTTGAGCCGGAAGTCTGGAGGATCCTTAGCAGTATTGTTAACACAACAATCGGAGTTGTTAAAGGAGATGGAAAGAATGCAACTTGAAATTCACATAAGAGGGCCCCGGGATGGAGTGAACCAGATAAATCAAGTTAGTATTGGTTTCGACCTCTATGAAGAAATCAAGGAAGCTCAAAGGAAAGATGACCAGACAGCTAAAAATTTTGAAAGAGTGCAAAGAGGTGAAACCCAAGATTTTACCATTTCTAAGGATTTGCTAAGAAAGGGAAGCCGAATATTGGTACCTCCAGATTTTAAACTCAAGGAGCGAATTTTAACTGAAGCCCATTGCACCCCTTACACCGCACATCCTGGAACAACCAAGATGTATCAGGATTTGCGGGCAAACTTTTGGTGGGAGGGAATGAAGAAGGACATAACAAATTTTGTGCAGAGATGTTTGATATGTCAACAAGTTAAGGCTGAACACAAGAAGCCTCTGGGACTCCTCATGCCCTTACAAATCCCTGAATGGAAGTGGAGCAACATTACGATGGATTTTGTGACAGGGCTCCCTAGATCCCCTCAAGGATATGATGCCATATGGGTGATAGTCGACCGACTTACAAAGTCCGCTCATTTTCTACCCATCCGAATAAACTATTCGATGGATAGATTAGCCCAGATCTACCTCCGAGAGATAATCAGGATTCATGGAGTTCCTGAGACGATTGTGTCAGATCGTGACCCTCGGTTTCAGTCAAGGCTATGGATCAGTCTATCCCAAGCTCTGGGCACCAAGTTACATCCAAGTACAGCTGCTCATCCGCAAACCGACGGACAATCTGAGAGAACCATTCAAATACTTGAAGATATGCTGAGAGCATGTGTATTGGATTTCGGAGGTAATTGGGAAAAATACCTACCATTGGCAGAGTTTGCATATAACAATAGTTATCAATCCACTATTGGGATGCCACCATTTGAAGCCTTGTACGGCAGGAAGTGTAGATCTTCGATTTGTTGGGAGGAGATAGGAGACCGAACATTATTCGGAGCAGATATAGTGGTAGATACAACAGAGAAGATCCGGATAATAAGGAAGAGAATGAAAGCGGCCCAGAGTAGACAGAAGACATATGCAGATCGGCGCCGAAGACCCTTGGAATTTGCTGAAGGCGACAAAGTTTTCTTGAAGATATCACCAATGAAAGGAATGGTACGGGGTGGCAAAAGGAATAAGTTAGACCCCCGGTATATTGGGCCCTTTGAAATACTGAAAAGAATTGGACCTCTGGCTTATCGGTTAGCCTTACCACCAGAGATTGAGAAAATACATGACGTATTTCATGTGTCCCAATTGAGAAAGTATGTACCAGATCCGAACCATGTTCTTAAGTACTCACCACTGCACCTCCAAGAAGACTTGTCATATTCAGTGGAGCCGGTTCAAATCCTAGACCGGAAGGAGAAGCAACTGCGAAACAAAACAATCCCTTTAGTAAAGGTTTTATGGAGAAGCAAAGAGATTGAAGAAACTACCTGGAAGCTAGAGGAAGAGATGAAGCATATTTATCCACAACTTTTCCAAGGTACGTCAGGCTTCGGGGACGAAGCTCTCTTTTAGGAGGGGAGAAATGTAACAACCAAAAAAAATTTATTTTACCTAATTTTCCCTCATCTTAATTATTAAGAATTTTTATTTAAGGCATTATCTAAAAGTAATTACCCTCCATATTTCTAGAACAACAACTTGAGCTTAATTAGTAGACCCACTCCCCTTTTAAAAGCTTTTATTAACTATTGGATTATGGTGACTAAGTATAAATGGCATGAAGGCTTAAGTACATGTGTCATTGGGCAAATTATTGACTTAGCAAGGGTAAAAGTCATGGCTTGATTCCAATCTAAACTTTCATTTCCCCCTTAATCCAACCTAGTTTACCCTAAGTAGTTAATTAAGGGTTGGTATGCATGTTTGAGGGGAGATCTAGGGTTAGGATCTTATTGGGGCTTGTGAGTCCAAGTGGCATCATGAGAGAAGCTTGGCCAAGTGGCAACATGAGGACTCTCCTCACCTAGTAAATTGCACTCTAAAATGTTGACTACCAAGTTTGCCCTCTTCCTCATCCTCTTCCAAATTCTGCAAATTTCCCTCTCCCAAGTGAAGAACTTGGAAAACCCTAGCCACCATTTCTCCTCCTCTCAAAAATTTGAGAAAAGAATTAGGACACCTCTCTAGCCCCAAAATCCCAACTCCTCTCAAACCTGGAGCAAGACTTTACGAGAGGGAAGGAAGAGACACGCGCGCGCAGCAAGCAGAGCCGCAGCAGCACGCGAGCTGCTGCTACTTTGCCGCAAAACTGCGGCAAAGAAGGAGAAATCGCGGCATTTCAGGGAAGGGGAGGCCAGATCTTCGAGGGGGATTCTTGGTGAGCTAGGGGAGATATATAGCACTGCCAAGCGGAAATTTCCTGAAGCCTAACTCTCTGTTTCAGATCTATAAACAATAGTGAGTAAACCTAACTATTAGGGTTATACCTTCTATCAAAAATTGGAAATTTAAATTTTGATTTTGTATTTGATGAACCACAAAGGCATTAATCACTGTTTTTGTGATATCCTCAAGTTAGATGAAAATTGTGGACATTACCTAGTTATTTTGCCTCTATACTATGTTGTGACGAGATGCATATGTGATACACATGTTCTAGCTTACTAATTATGCTTAAATGAGATGATTTAGCATAGTTAATTCACTGTTTGGATGATTATTTTTGAGTTACATGAAATCCAAATGAATATTGCATAATTGATGGTCTCTACTTATTAAGGATATGGAATGCATGTGTAAAATACATGTTCTAGCATACTAATTTCGCCTAAATGAACCAATTTAGCACTTTATTTCGCTGTTTTTCTTGATCAACATCATGATAGTTGATTCGATATGGATATGGTATAACCTTGACTCTTTATAAATAGAAACAATGTGATGCATATGTGTAGTATATGATTCATACTAATATCACCCCATAAACGCCGATTAATTGACTTGAATCTTACTTTATGTTCACTAAAGTGCACGGGGGAAGACCCCTCCTTATGGCATAGCATTGTGTTAAGTGCTAGTGAGTACATGTGGGTGATGCATATTTCATGCGGGATGATTGTGGCGTGTTTATGGAGTTACTATGATATTGGGTAAATCCCAAGCACATGTCTTCTTTCTTATTGTTGCACATCATTTCGGGCATGACATGTAAGCTAGTTACATATTGCTTGTTATGAATATTATGACCCAAATTTGCATGATGCATTATTATTATAAAAGGAGGAAGGGGCCGGGCGGGAGCCGGTAGGAGGGGGGAAGACGGGGATTTGACATATGCTAATACGTATTATACAAGGAGGAAGGGGCCGAGCGGGAGCCGGTAGGAGGGGGGAAGACGGGGAAATTTATATGTTTTATGTATACGTATTATAAAAGGAGGAAGGGGCCGAGCGGGAACCGGTAGGAGGTGAAAGACGGGGGAATTACTTTTAGATTGAATGGCATATAAAGTGAACTGTCAAGTTTCATTCTATATTGATAATGCTTATGTTAAACTAGAATGTCACTTTATGTATATGATGAGCCGAGTTGATGTGAGAGGGCTAGTCCACGAAAATTTCACACATACTCATACAATTATCTCTTTTGTGTCATGATATAACGAAATGCAACTTTTGATAGTGGAGTCATGTAGACTACATATGTGTGGAGTCTAGAACAAGTAAGTTAGCTTGAACAAGTTTGTTGTTTATGGGACTCATTGTAAATTTCCTCTTCTAAACTGTTTATCTTATGGAATTATTATATCAACACCCTATGGCATGGTTTACTCATTGAGCTGTCGAGCTCATTTTGTTTTCTTTCCATCTTTTCAGGTTTGGATAAGGGTAAGGGACCACTCTAACTGCAAGAGTTAAGTTATGGATTGTATGACATGTTATGGTACCATTTTGAGTTAGCCTTGTTATATGTAATATGTATGTAAGGACTCTACTTTAGTCCCCTTTCTTTTGTGGAACATGTTGGGATGTACTCGATGTATATTTGTCTTGATAGTACTTGAAACTAGGGACATTTATGTATTGTAATGTTTTGGATTGCGAACTCCTTGGTGATGTTATGTTCTTGAACTAAGAAAGATGGCCATATGTGGAAATGTAAATTGTTGGAAGTTAACTCTTGTGATGTTTGATGAAAAGATTTATGCTTGCGATGGAAGATGCAAGTTATGATATATGGATATAGTTAAAGTTTGGTGTAATGTGGCATGATAAGTAAGCCGTGTGGGCCGAAATTTTTAATGGAATTAAGTAGGCCTTGGAGCCGAAATTGTTGGTTATTGTAAGTGGGAATTAACGAAATAATAAGGATGATGCTGACGAAATTTTCTTACTTTTTGGAAATAAATGGCGTTTAGGCCTAATCTTGTTATTAGAGGCTTGGGACCGTTACAAGGAATTTCGAATTAAAAAAGTGTACATGCATTATTGTAAGCTCAACAACACATATTTCTGAGGAATGGAGGACAATAGCAACTCATTGAGGCTCTCTGAGAGCCAATTACGGTTGCTAAAAAATAATTTTATCTCCATGTAAAGAAGTTATTTCACCCTTCATGCTTTCTTCTCTCAATGTAAAGGCTTCTCTCTCCTCTCTTCTGGTGCCTCCCTGCTTATAGCCTCTCTTCTGCATTGTAATTTTTCTTATTTCTCCAAGTATTCATTCACAAATAAGTGAATAACCATGAACAAACCATGTTCGCATGGTTTAGATTTAGAGAAGCACAATCTCCAACTCCCTTCGTCATGTCAAAATATGAGACTGATCATACAAGAATCATAAAGGTCAGATAACAATTCATACCAGCATTTCTCTGGGGGCTTGTATAGTTTGCTGCAAGTGAGAGAAAAATGTGCAAGTGGAAAATGGAGATGAAAAATGTGAGTATAACTGGGAAATTGGGATTTGTATAAGTTTTACGGTGTTTCGTTGTAATGTGAAAATGTAAGTGAGAAAGTATATTGTGTTTACGATATTTTGTTAGTAATGTAAAAGTGTAAATGAAAAAGTTGATCACAAAATAAATTGTTTAGTGATTTAAATAATACCAATATTATTAAATTAAATCTGCTATCAAAAATTAAAATGTATAAGAAATTTGTCAATTAAATATTAATAGTAAAAAATATTAAAGTAATAATATAATATTAAAATATTAATAAAAAGTTAAATAAAATAATTATATATTAAAATATTAATATATTTATGAAAAATAATATTTTTAAATTTATAAATATTTAGAACATACTGAAATACTAAATATTATAATATTATTTAAAAACATAATTACATAAATATTATATATTAAATATTAAATAATTTATAACAATATTTAAAATTAAATTAATTTTAAAAAATATTAATAATAATATTAAATTTTAATATTTTAATATCAAATATTTAAAATTCTACTGTGACACCCTGCAAGTGAGAAAATGGGGATGTAAAAATGAGATTGGAAAAAAGTGCAAGTGGGATGCAAATCCCACTTGCACTTTTTACCAATCCCACTTGCACTTTTACCGTCAAAACAAATGGTGGAAGTGGGATGCAAATCCCACTTGAACCTTTTCCTCCCTTTTTCTCAAAACAAACATGCCCTGAAAAACAATATAAAACCAGCAAATATGCACATGAGAGCAGAAGAGAGCCCTGAATGTTGGATATAACAATCACAGTTGTAGACCACAGAATATACAGCCTACATACTATTTGCATGCCCTTCGCTGCATAAAAGAGGGCATAGGTACTCTGCAGCCTCATATTTGGTTATAACGATGCACATGCAGTGCATATATATTATTCAGATAGTTAAACACCCTTAAATTTTGGAAGCTTGTTGTAGCTGCATGTGTCACTTATTAGGCATTTTAGCATTATACCCTTAGGTTTTGGAGAAAGAACATATTCTCCCTTGATCTTGGAGTATTTTTGCAAACATGCCCTTCGATCAACTAGTATGGAATGAAAACTCAATAATAATGAATATTAAGGAACTAAAGCATGCTTCACATAAATTTTGCATCATATAAAATAAAACTCAATTTATTCATCTTAGGCCATTTTAGCAAGACCAAGGCTAGTTTATATTGTCATTTGATTAAACCTAAACATGGAACAAAAAAGGATAACCGTGTATTGCAAGGCCACACCATCTGGATGGAATGATAAACTAAGTGCTTATATAATTAGGGTAGTGAAGCACAAAAACCACTTTTGCAAAGAGACCATTAATTGAAGGGGGCTGTTTACAACTACCCCATATTAAACTCAATCGTAATGGAGGATAGAAGTTACTATCTAATGCGTGTCTTGGGTAAGATAATATGCCTCCCACTGTTTGACAGTTCAACATATAGATAGATTAGCTTCTTCCACTAATCTGATCATGGAGGTTTCTTTCCAACTAATTTCTATGCAACAAATGTACATTCTCAAATTCAATTCTAATTGACATCCTCAGCACCTACGCTTTTTCTTGTTAAGATCCCAATTAGGAATGACAATAGAGATTGTATCCTTGCTCATCCTATTGGATATTGGAGAAGAGGCAGAGGAAGGCACTTAGTTTGAGGCCATTGTGATCACTGATCACTAAGGGTACATGTGATGTATTGAAGTTGTGGCTGAAACAATATTCTAGACCTCCTCTTAAACTTTAAAGAAGTGTCAGTATGGTATATGGTATTTGCTCATCTTGATCTTGTAAGCATCATATTTTCTCCCTAGACATTGTTTACAACATTACCAGAATCTGTGGAATTCATCCATCTTTTATTTCTTTAAACATTAAGTCAAATTTTGTACTGTGATGTGTCACAAATAGCCAAAGCCCCTTTAAATCTTTCAAATTCTATTTACTAATAACATGTGTTGGTTAGCATAAAAAGATTTTAGGTGAACGGAAGTCCAAAGGCAAGTTTTCAAGAATAAGCATGGTAAAATAGACAAGTAATGATGTAACCTAGCAAATTGTGCAATTATCTTTTCTCAAGACTGAAAAAAGAAAAAACACCTCCGTCTCAAACATCCACATTCCTTACCTTGATTGATAACTGGGAGAAATGCCCCAGATCTGCAAACATTGCTTCAGAGCCTGCAAGAAGCATAAGAGTGTTAGCGAATCATGCGAGTAAGGTATTGAAAGAAATGTCTCACTTTGAAATACCTGTAATGCATAACAGGATTCCACCCAAGGACATCCAGCCCCCTCTCTTTGTTTTTTTCAAAAACTTGTACATGTAGTATGGCGACAATGCTTGATAGACACAAGGATTCCAATGAAAAATGTTATATATTCCAATTGCACTGATGCACAGGAGCCATGTTATGACAATAGGTGCAAAGAGGAATCCTACGCGATGAGTACCATAATGTTGCAGTGCAAACAAGCAAATCAGTATGATACACGCCACAGGGACCTCTACATCTGCACATTAATTCATTTCGAAATGCTATGTATTAAATCACCGCATAATTTTATAACAAATTACTCGGAAGCAGCATAAAGCTAGAGAAAAATTGGCATTCATGAGACATGATTAATTATTAATTAAAATATGATAAAGAAGAAACATGTTACTGATCTATCCCATAAACTCATCACAGCTGTACATATGTATGTCTCCACAACCTGACGTGCTCATGTAGCGAGCATATTCAATAACATACATAGAGTTCGTGATAATGTTACTGGGAACTTTTAATCATACTTAAAGGGAAGGAGTCACTTACATCATATAAGCATGATAAGAGTTGAGACTTGTATATTTAGTAATTCCAAACCAAATAGACATCTGGATATGGTTCGATCAAAAAAATGGAGATAATTGTAACTTACACATATATCAGGCTACAGAAAAAATTAAAATAGAAACCTAACAGATTACTTCCATCTGGGTATTTATTGCATGGTGCCATAAGGGCAGAGTCCAGGTGGTTAACAATTTGGCAAATTGAAAATCTTAGTCTTGCAATCTAGAGAGAGGACATATTTCCTAAGGAATGACAAATCTAGGTGGAAAACATCTTCTCTTTACATGTCGTCCTTGAAGCTGATTCCAGTAAACAAGCTATCAGGTGAGTGCACATCCTAGCAGGCATATATGGCGAAAGAAGTTGGAGACATAATTGATCAGAATTATTCATGACCGTCAATAACATATCAAACATATATTCCATCCAAACTGCATATCTTCAGATGTATATAAAAAAGTACAAAAACAAATGACATGCAAGACCCAGAATCACCTACCATATATTTAATGTCATATCAATATTTCCATTAATAATGATCAAAATAGCATTAAGATATTTTTAGAATCTCAGATACTGCGTTAGTTTAAAAATATTCTAAAAAGTTAGGTAAGCAAAAAAAAATAAATAAAGGATAAGCAAAGAACATACGCCATTTTTAACACATCAACTACACACTCAACTTTCTCATTTACTAAAATGTTAAAATAAGTTGGTTGATAATTAAAAAAAAACTAGAGAATCAGTAGACATTTAATTCTTACATTTGTGATGCTCCTTCGACATAGAAAGCTCGAGCCCTGAGACTGCTGAAAAAAACTGCCCAAACAACAGTAATGTGATTAGGACAACAACAACAACAACAACATGATAAGAAACAGTAAGCTGCAGTAGATTGCAACTAAAGTAACGTGATAGAAAAAAATAGTATGAAAGAGAAAAATAGCTTCTCAAGTAATATGGAAATATGAAAGATAACAAAGTGATGAATTTCTATTCTTCCTCACAATTGTATTCTGGAAGCAACGAGAAAATGCCAGAGAATTGATTTTCAAGTAAAATCTCCTTTCCCAGCAGCTAAAATTCAGAACTTGAAGAATAGCTTTTCAAAACCCTTCAAAAAAAAAAGAATAAATATTCTTCCAAGCAAAAACGAAGGATTTTTCTTTTTAGTGGATCAATTAACAGGAAACTAAAAATTTGTTTTATTTTGGAAACATATGATTATTTCCCATGTTTATTCCCACTACTGTTCCTTGCTTCCAAATCTCTGGCTCAACTTTTCTCATTTTTTTTTAATTTCTTCTCCATTCACTTGATTTTTGTTCAACAACCAAGCAAGTTCAATCAATTCTTTAAACTTATTTCCTTTCCCCTTCCCCTCGCCTTTCTTGATCAACCAACCGCAGGGAGAAAAAAAAGAGAACAGAATCAAACCAAGAAGAATCACACCCACCCGAAATCGCGGGGGTCAGCACCCCATCCCCAATCACCATACAAGTCCCAACAAGTGCAAGAATCAGCAACATCTTCTGCAGCACCTGGTGCCCTTCCAGCATGCTCTTCACCCGCGATGCAGCCCCGCCTCCGCTCCCACTCCCATCCCCGCAGGACAACTGAAACCTCCCATCCCTCTTCTTGTAAGCCGAAATCTCCTCATCTGCCAGCTGCCCATTGGGCAAGAACCCAACTCTCGCATGTCTACACAACAGAGAGTAGAGGGCAAACGTCCCTCCCTCCCCATTATCGTCGGCCCGGAGAACTATAAACACATATTTCAAAAGGGGCACCAAGGTTAAGGTCCAGAACACAAAGGAGAGGACTCCATAGATCTCTTCGTTACTCTCTGAGTGCCTGATATCCTCAGCAAAAGTGTTCTTGTAAACATAAAGAGGGGAAGTGCTCAAATCCCCATAGACCACTCCTAGACTCTGGTATGCTAGTGACAGCACTGTCCTCCAAGACTCCTTCTGCAACTCACAAAATTTACAACAATAATTACTATGATCTAAAACAAGAAAAAAATGGGCAAGACCCAGATTACCTTGAGGGGGTGAGTGTGGAGGCCGCCTTCAAGATCCATGGATCAAATGGTCAGGACCCAAGGAAACCCATGTCCTGTTCTTCAACAAGGAAGAGACCCAGAAGAGAAAAAATTGGGTTTCTATTCTCTTTTTGTCTTCTATTGCGAGGTTTTGGCTTGTAGGCAGGTGAGGTGGAGAGAGTTTTAGAATGGGCAGTGGGATGCAGGAAATCAAAGGGGGAAACAAAGAGAGAGAGAGAGAGAGGATTTTCTTTGTATTGTTGCAGTTGGCAGTGTTTTGTGTATGGAGTCCGAGTTCGGTTCGTAGAGGAGAGTGAACGATGGGTGGAATTTGGGTTTTATTGAGGGGGAAGTTATCAGCGAGAAAACGGCCTCTTCACTTCTGGGATGTTCCGCGAGAGAGAGAGAGAAAGGGGGGGAGAGGTGTGGGGGTTGAGAATTTTGTGGCCTCTATAGAAGTGGGAACGCGTGGAGAGTAGAGAGGGGGGAAAGGTGAAGAATTTCTAAAAAAAAAAAAAACCTTTTAATTTTGAGAAGATGATGATGATAGTGATAATTAATGAAAAGTAAGAGTGTGTTTATCAAATGGGAATCTGATATGATATGTTGGTGTTCTTTTACAATAGGGTGTGGATCAGTCACTTATCATTGAATTCTACAATGTGGGTGGTGCTTGATGGGGATGTGATTGGGAAATTTTGACATTAGATCCCATCCCTGTTCAAAGTATATTCCATCAACTCATGCTGAATCCATGTTAAGTGGTGATAAGTTCGGTGATTAGTTGTTTCGGATGGGGGACAATCTTTGTGTTTATCACTACAATTGGTTGTCTTGTCACAAGATTATGTCAGTTTCTTGAGGAGAAGCAAGATTATGTTAAGTGATGGTTTTTTTTTTTTTTTTTTTTTTTTTTGGGGAGGGGGAGGGGTTTGTTTATTTTTTTATTTTTTTTGTTTGCTAGTTTTAGACAATGAGTGTTCAGTTATTAGACAATGAGTGTTCATTTATGAGTAACGGAAACTGTATGACTTTAAAAAAAATTAATTGTCGTCAAAAAATTCAATGAATGTTAGATAATCAATGGTAACTACTACAATATGAAAGTTTATGACGGTATATTGTGAAAATAGTGAAAATATATGATGATTTAATGAATTATCTTCTACCGTCCAATTGTAAACCATGTTTTTTCATCAAGGGGCTTGTTTGGTTAAGGGTGGAAGTGAGGAAGTGAGGAAGTGATAATAGTTTCCTTTGGAACTTAGGAATTGGTTAGTAAGTTTTCCGGTGTTTGGATGTTGTTGGGAAGTGTGGTTTGGAAAATGTTATGTCTTTTCTGGTGTTTGGATGGTAATGAAAAGTGGAAGTGGAAAAGTTGACCACAAAGTTGACCGCAAAATAATATTAAAATAAAAATTAATTAAGAAAAATAAAAAATAGGCTGTAATTAGAATGCAAGTGAGATTTACATGACCAAAAAATTAACTGTTTTATGCTACAACTTATTACAAATGAGATTTACATGACCACAAAATTAACTGTAGCACTCTGGAAGTGAGGAAATGGTTGTGTAAAAGAGAGAAGAAAAAGGAAAAGGAGTTTTCTTATTTTCCTTTTCCAGTGTTTGGATAGATAGGGAAGTGAGCAATTATACTTCCCTATTTCCTCACTTCCGCCCACTTCCTTGCAACCAAACACGCCCAAGATCTAGTTACCTCTAGTTCTCATGTTGAAACCTACAAAATACCCTAGGGGACATTTTACTTTGCTTTCACAGGGCGTGTTTGTTTCGCCGCAAAACGCCGCAAAACGCAAGTCGTAAAACTTCTTTTCCATTTTCCGTTGTTTGTTTCGCTGAAAAATAAGTTGCAAAATGCAACTCTTCTTTTCCCATTTACAGTTGCTACAGTTAAATTTGTGGTCATGTAAATATCACTTTTACACTCATATTTTCTCACTTGCAGTTGCTACAGTTAATTTTGTGTTCATGTAATTCTCACTTGTAGTACACTTATAGTTCAAAACAGTTACTTTATAATCAATATATAATTTAATATTATTAAATATTTAATATTTTAAATAGTGTTCAATTTCTTATTTAATTATTTAATTATTTTATATTTTAATCTTTAATTATTTTATTGTTTTTAATATTTGTTTTAATATTTAATATTTTACTATTTTAATTTAATATTTTTATTTAATATTTTATTTAATACTTTATTATTTTATTAATACTTATTCCATTTTTATTATTTATTTAGAGTTAATATTTTATCAATAAAACAATATTATACTTTAATATAAAATTATTATATATTTAATTATTTATTTTTTAATATAAAAATTACTTTATTAATATAATAATATATTTTATTATTATATTAATATTTTATTATGTTAATATTGTAATAATAATTCAGTATAATAATACTATAATGATAATTTATTATTAAATTATAATTATATTTTACTTTGTTAATTTTATATTTCTATAATATTACAATAATATTATAATAAAATTATATTATAATAATTTTCAAGTATTTTTAATATTATAATATTATAACTATAGTTTATTATTTTTGTAAGATTTTTTAATATTATAATAAAATTTATATTACAATAATTTTCAAGTATTTTTAATATTATAATATTATTACTATATTTATTATTTTGTAAGATTTTTAATATTTATATTTTATTAGTATTCTTAAAATTTATTAATGTTCTTTAGATTTTATTAAAATTTTATATTATTTATTTAGTTAATATTTTAGTAATATTTTACTATTTATACTAATATTTTATTAATATTATTGTTATAAATAAAATATTAAGATTATTAATTTTTTATCTCAAATTTATTAATACAATTTAATTTGCAATAGTAGATTTAATTTAATAGAATTTATAATATTTAAATCACTGCTACAGTTAATTTTGTGGTCAACTTTTCCACTTACACTTTTACATTACCAACCAAACACCGTAAAACACAATATACTTTACCATTTACACTTTCACTTTATCAACCAAACACCGTAAAACACAATATACTTTTCCATTTACACTTCACTTTATCAACCAAACACCGTAAAACACAATATATTTTCTCTGCTACAGTTCACTTTTCCATTCTCATTTTACGACTTACGACTTGCGACGTTTTGCAACGAAACAACAGGCCCTATATATTTTTCAAAAACTATTACGAACTTTTTAATTTACAGCGAACTGTTATGAACTTTTTACTACTTGATTAATAACTTACCTTTATTTTGTTATATGCGAATTTCTCATGTAATGTGTGTTGTGCGCCGGACAACAACCATAAAGAGGAAACCCTAGATCTCAGATGCAAAAGAACAATACTATAAACAGCAAATAACACACAATCCCAGAGAATAGCACAAATCAGATTTAACGAGGTTCGGCCTTTTCGCCTACGTCCTCGGGGCAAGAAAGAGAGGGTTTTCTATTGATTTGTATGAATCAATACAATATTTACAGCAATGGTGATTCCGAGAGAGATGCCTCTTTTCACTCTTCTCTTAACAAACCCTAAAAATCTATTCAATACTTAAACAGATTTCAAATCAGCACTTTCCCGAAACAGCCCGACCCGACTGCCGGTCGACCGGCCGGTCGATCGACCCTATGCACCGGTCGACCGTGCCTAACCGAGAGTTAGGCACTTTCAGTCGGTCGACCGGGCGGTCGACCACTCTCCTTCTGCGGTCGACCGGACCGGTCGACCGCTACTCCTTTGTGCATGTTGTGCACGTCGGTCGACCGGACCGGTCGACCGATCTGCTGCTGCTGTGAATGGTCGACCGGATCGGTTGACCATTCTCCTGCTGATTTTGCTGGCTGCTGTGCTGATCTGATCCTCGTCGACTTGTGCTGATCCTCGTCGACTTCCTCTCTCTTCCTACAATTCTCCACCTCGGTGAAGATTTCTCCAAATCTGAGCCGAACTGCAACGTACCCCAATCTATCGCCTGGCGAAATCGACACATGATCTCGGCGAAATCGACACACGATCTCGGCTTGCGCGCACTGGACGAAATCGACACACGATCTCGGCGAAATTGACACACGATCTCGGCTTGAAATCTGTAGCTCAGCTATCCACTGGAATGCACCACGCATGCCTTCCCTATACTTCACCTTAGGAGAACTTCCATACATGTCGATCACCAAACGTGTCTCCAACTCAGCAACTTCACGACCTCACGAAGAACTCATCATGAGCCAACACTGACTCTCTAACTGACTAGCTCTATCTAGTCTACTTGTCTTCAGCTGACTATCCAATCAAGTCTGCTTAGAGCACACCGAACACCATCATCGGCTTCAACAACTGGATGCACACCACTCCTTATGTAAGCTCAACATCTTCTCATCAGAAGATCAATCTGTTCATCGAGATCACAACACCTCACCTCTACGTGAAGTCCAACTCTTCACCTCTACGTGAAGTCCAATCGGCCACAACACTCCACCTCTACGTGAAGCCTCTCCACCTCTACGTGAAGCTCCAACGGTCACAACTCTTCACCTCTACGTGAAGTTTCAAAATAGCTTCTCGAGAACCAAAACAGCTTCTCGAGAACCCAAACAGCTTCATACGGGTTGCATCACCAAATGGTAGCGCTTTTACGGCTGCCTACGTACCTTGCCCAAAGGATCAAGCCAACCGTAGTTCATTTAAAAAATGAGCTCCATCAAGCTCAAGCACTTGTACTTGGATCTGCAGCAGTGAACCTGTCTGGCTGAGTCATATGAACCTCCTCACGACCATTATGGAGAACAATGGCCTTCAACTTGAGCTTGTCGCGATCACAAGCTTGAGATTCATGCTTCTTTACCCACAAGCGTGGTTTTACCTTGGTTCCAATGGCTGCAAACAACTCGACATCCTCAACAATGTTTTCAACCTGTTCAGCATCAACCGTGGCTATATGATCTCCACCCGGTGTCACATCCGGTGAAGTCTTCTCTGATATAGAACCAACTGGAGATGGTGGAGTAGCATCAACCTCCACCCGCTGTGATACTTCCTTGGTCTCCGTCCTCTCCACCTGCTGAGAGACGGTGGACTTCAACACTGAAGTCTCTCCAAATGTGACATGCTTACTCAACATGATCTTCTTGTTTTCGGAGTCCCACAACCTATAGTTATTCCTTTTGACACCCAAAAACACAAACCTCTTTGCTCGCGGATTCACCTTGCCATTCTTGGCACTGAAGTAGGTCGGACTTTCAAATTCCCGCAGCAAATCACGATCTTGAGTAGCTTTTTCAGACCAAATTTCAAATGGAGCTTTACCTCCTATCGCAGTCGATCTATTCATGAGATGGCTAGCATACATAATCGCCTCAGCCCAAAACGATTTTTCTAATCCTGCATTAGACAATAACAACCGAACCTTCTCCAGTACGGAACGGTTTACTTCCTTAACCAACCTATGTATACCTTTTGTGAAGTGAGTAGTAATACCTGTGTTCTGACCAAATCGTAGGAATTGGTTCATGTCTCTTTCAACATTACCAATCTGCAGCTCCTTTATTTTCCTACCAATCTGCTTTTCCATTCTTCCTCTCCACTTCACCAACATATCTAGGGCTTCACTTCTTTGTCTCATGGGATATATCCAACAATGCCTAGATAACTATCAATAAAAGAGACAAAGTACCTGTGACCTCCAAGTGATGCAGTCTTAGTAGCTCCCCAAACACTTACATGAACACAATCAAGAAGACCTTCTGAGCGGTGAGTATTGGTACTGAATTTCACCTTCTTCTTGTCCAGAACGCTGTGTTCACCTTCCAACTTGCAGGTAGCAGCACCTTCTAATGATCCCTTCTTTGCAGGAGCTTGCAAAGACCTTTCACCTCCATGTCCGACCTTTACCTGCCAGACCTCCATGCAACCATCATCTGAAGAACTAGAAGTCTCCACCTGACCTGTAACCGTACTACCCTTCAAGTAGTAGAGATTGTCCCGGCGGATGCCCTTCATCACCACCATCGAGCCTTTGATCATCTTGAGAACACCATCTCGAACAGATATCACCAGACTCAATGCTTCCAAAGCACCAACAGAGATTAGGTTTCTCTTCAATTGAGGTACATACCTCACTTCCTTCAGTTCCCTTACCATCCCATCAAACATCTTGATTTGGATTGTACCTACACCCTCCATGATACATGGATGATCATCGCCCATAACGATTGAACACCCCTCCAGCTTCTCAAAGCTAGAAAACCAATCCCGATTAGGGCACACATGGAATGTAGCACCTGTATCCAAAATCCACTCATTTTCTCCTGAGTAGCCAATGATGGGAGTAGTGACTGAGAATGAGAAAACTGACGAGTCCGAGTCTGATCCATCTACCTGTGAAGTACTACTTTGAGTACTGACCACCTTTGCAAGATTTGCCTCAGTCTTAGACTCCTTCTTCTTCCCTTTAGCCTTTGGACAGTCCACTTTTCAGTGCCCTAATTCTTTGCAGAAGGCACACTGGTTCTTCTTCAGATCTCGAAAACCCGGCCTGGACTTCGATCTCCCTCTATCATCTTTGCCCTTCCTGTATGAACCTCTGCCTCTTACTGCTAGCGCCTCTGCTAATGAGCTTGACTGAAAAGGCTGTCTCTCCTTTCTCCTTGTCTCATAATTTTTCAAAGCAGACGACACTTCATAATAGTCCAGAGTCTGTCTTCAATTAATGAAGGTTAAGGTGAACGTCTCATACTCTTCTGCAGGGAGAGAGTTCAAGAGGATTACCACCTTGTCTTCTTCATCTATCTTGACATCCACATTGACCAAATCCATAAGAAGCTTCGTGTAGCGATTTAGATGTTCATTCACGGAGCATCTCTTCTTCATCTGAAACCCGTACAGCTTGCTCTTCAGCTGTAATCTTGATTCAATACTCTTGGTCAGATATTTCCTTTCAAGGGTCTCCCACAACTGCCTCGCAGATGTCTCGTGTAACCCAAGGTATTTGATGTCTTGTGTTAGACACGATCTAATCAAGCCACACACAGATCGGTTCATCTTCTCCTACTCTTCTTCAGTGGTTTTGCTTCGCTTCTTCTCCAGAAGTAGAGTATCCTCGATGTTTGATGCATTTAGGGCATTCATCACCTCGCATCTCCACATCCCAAAATTGTTAGTGCCGTTAAACTTCACCACGTCAATCCTCGGATGAGGATTCATGGTTCTAACTGATGTACTTTCATCTGCCATATCTCTAACTGGATCCTCTTATGTAATGCGGAATACCAAACGGAGATAGATAAGCAACTGTGATAAAAATCAGATTTTTACCTCCTCACGAAACCCTAGAATGAGTTTCTGACCAGATCTACTCCACCAATGATTCCTTGAGCACTCATTGCGCTGTTCTGAGATCGACACATGATCCTACGAACAAGACTACCGCTGATCTGAGATCGACACACGATCTCCACCAAATTAGCACCCGATACCCTCAGAATCGCCAGATAATCCCACAAAGAACCTGGGAAACTCTGATACCACTTGTTATGCGCGGAACAACAACCACAAAGAGGAAACCCTAGATCTCAGATGCAAAAGAATAATAATATCAACAGCAAATAACACACAATCCCAGAGAATAGCACAAATCAGATTTAACGAGGTTCGACCTTTTCGCCTACGTCCTCGGGCAAGAAAGAGAGGGTTTTCTATTGATTTGTATGAATCAATATAATGTTTACAGCAATGGTGATTCCGAGAGAGATGCCTTTTTTCACTCTTCTCTTAACAAACCCTTGAAATCTATTCAATACTTAAATAGATTTTAAATCAGCACTTTCCCGAAACAGCCCGACCCGACTGTCGGTCGATCGGCCGGTCGACCGACCCTATGCACCGGTCGACCGTTCCGGTCGACCATGCCAAATCGAGAGTTAGGCACTTTCAGTCGGTCGACCGGGCGGTCGACCGCTCTCCTTCTGCGGTCGACCGGACCGGTCGACCGCTACTCCTTTGTGCATGTTGTGCACGTCGGTCGATCGGATCGGTCTCGTCGACTTCCTCTCTCTTCCTACAATGTGCTTATGGTAAAAAAAGAAAATATCTTCAATCCTGCACATGGTTTGCAAGATTCAGAAAATAAGTCTTCTTTTGTGACGAACGGGGAAAAATATATGAATTAAAGAAAATTCTCATCAAGAAATTCAATGTATGTGAGAAAGTAAATGATAACTACTATAATGAGAAATTTTTTGTTTCTCTAGAGGAACTATGATGAAAAAGTTATGACGGTATAATGTGGAAATAGTAAAAATGTATGGTAATTTGGTAAAATATAGTCTACCACCCAATTGAGCAAGAACTCATGAGAGGATTCACCCATCCAGAAATTGTTCTCACTTGGACGCACTTAACCATAAAGTTTTCATTTGGGGCGTTACATACGCCCTCTAACTCTCTATAAATTCTAGTAAGCGAAAGAGAACTTCTTAGTGATCAATCATCAAAATATTACTCTTGCTTGAATATGCTTAACAATAAAGTTTATTCTCCACAGTTCCTTCCTAATTAGGATCAATATGGGAACTATTATATACCAGAGAGTTTCCTAGTAAATGTCCTGTGTGGGACTATTCTCATTTGAGGCATTACATACTCCCCGCTTTTTAAGGTATGGCATCTCCGACATACTATGACTTGAACATTAGTAGGATTCTACAAATGACTCCGCCCACATCCCCGTGCCATGTGGCACTTTGGCTTATTATTACTTATCATGTCACAAACGAGAACTTAGGAATGGATTCCTCTCTAAAAAATGTCAGCTACGTTTAATTCTTGAGTTCATGAGAACTGTTATATATAGTATCTCATATGAGACTATTCATTTAGAGTGCTATAGGAAAAGAGCATGAGTGTTACATTTTATAAATTTCTTACAAAATAATAGCCAAACTTAAAAAATCTCAACTTGTCACAATAGAAGAAGGAAAAAGAAGAAGAGAAAGAACAAGAAAAGACGTGCACATAAGAAGACATCTCAAAGTTGTTTCTCTCGACCATACACCAAACACAACTAAAGATATCAGTTTAATCAAGTTCAAATTAAGGATTTGTAAAAAGAAAAAGATAACATTATGTTTTAAGTCGAATTTCTAAAATATAGATTAGGAAAGAATTTGAACATGATGGTGTAAGATATTTTTCCTTATGTAACTCATTCCATTTTATTTGTCATAAAGATTGTAACGGTCCCAGATATAAGTACATCCATCAACCAGTTAATTTTCCAAGGAAATATGCACATAAGTGATTATTCAAAATTTCGGCAGCATTTCTCTTGAAAATTCTTCTCTCATATACACATAACAAGTATAATGTAAGGCCTTCAAGGCTTACATCAACCATATCGGCATATATATATATATATATATATATATATATATATATATATATATATATATATATATATTATATATATATATATATATATATATATATATATATGTCATGTATATATATACACACACATATATATATATGTGTGTGACATATATATATATATGTGTGTGTATATATATATATATATATATATATATATATATATATATATATATATATATTATATATATATATATATATATATATATATATATATATATATATATATATATATATATATATATATATATATATATGATCTAAATATCCCCACACACACATAACTTAAACTTTCATCAAGTAATATAATTTATGTAAAAACGTGATACCATCTCCATATAACATATCCAACAACTATCATGATAATTCCGGAGGACCCATTAAAACGGCTTACAACCTTTCTTATGCACAAGAAGGCAAAATACACTTCATGAGTTTCATCTCTTCACTTTCACACCCCTACAAATGCATTACATAATTACATAGTCTTCCCCTTACATATGTACAAGGTACTTCCAAAATAGATATGTATATAATAAAAGCAACAACGACACAAAAAGGGGAGCAAGCAACTAGTGAGGGAAAGTTAGGATGCCACTAATTCAACTCCCTTTAACTCGGTTATCCCTTTGCATTACGCTAGCCCTTTACCTTTTTTTCTGTCCTCAAATAATAAGGTTAAAAGAAAGGGTGAGCTTAATAGCTCAGTGAGTAAACCATTATTTTAGAAAATTAAGCAATGACATATGTATATATGTGCATAAGTGTATGTGTAGAATGAGTCTCATAAGTGTATTCCATGAAAAAGTCCATACCTACTTATGTTTACATGTTTCATGTGCATGATTTGCCTTTGTTTGTCATGAATAACTTGCCTAATTATCTCCATACAACTGCATAACATGTCTAATTATATACACACACACACACACACACACATATAACATATCAAATTTCTTATCTTCATTCCTTTTACTACACCCATACACACGATTATTAAGGATATCACACACTACATGTATAACACATTTCATTACTTATGACACCGGCTATACATAAATACCAAAATCACATGCTTAAATACCATAAAAATTTATATACCTCCACCTTCTCACCTACCAGCTCCTGCGGGCCCCTTCCTTCAAATATAAATAGAAAGTTTTTACACCGTGTTCCCCTCCCACCGGCTCTCGCCGGCCGCTTCCTTCAAATATAAATAAATAACTTTTTATACCGTCTTTCCTCTCCCACCGGCTCCCGCCGACCCCTTCCTTTAAACTATAAATAAATAACTTTTTGAATACAAACAAATAGTAGGTCATACCCTATATAGCATTCGTCATTAAGATGATAGTCATTCCCTAAAATTTTCAAATGTATTAGCAAACAAGTATATTAGTACACATATCAATTTCACTCAAGATTAGGCATAACCCAACTACTCATATATATACATATATACATGCACACACAAACACCATACAACACCATGTCATATGAACCAAGAATATGTCGCTTGCACCATCAAGCTCGATTTGTTTCTAGTGAGTTTATATCTTTACCATTCTTAATAATTTCACTTCTTAAGGATGTGAGGCATGTATTACTTAGGGTTAATTATAGGATCACCTTAAAATTTTTAAATTCTAGAACATCCTACACTACATAGCCTTACTTAAGATTGGAGTGCCCAATAACATGAAACCATATCTCTACATAACATGAATCTTAAACATGTTTCTATTATTTCCTCTTCACCAAATACTTTTATCTAAAAGAAACAGCGACATCAACACATAATAGCTTGTTTATGGTTACAAAAAAATTTCATAGACCCACTTACATACTCTACTCAATTTCAAGAAGTTTAGGTTTACTCACCTCCTTCAAGGTTGGACTTTTATTGGAGTCTCAAACAACACCTTGATTAAAAAAGAGAACAAGTGGGTAAATTTCTTATGCTAATAACATCAGTAACATAAAATAAAACACTGAAAAATTAGATTTTTGTCATAAAAATTCTGTCGGGTTATATCTTGATCAAGAGTGACAATGATCCCTAAAAGTTGAGATTTTGAGTTGATTTCTCCACCCAAAACCTAGACCTACCTTGCAACAATCTCCTCCTTCCTCCCACTCCTTCTCTCTCTTTAGAACATCGCCAGCCGCGCCTGGGGGGGCTGGATGCGGCTGGTCCTGGAGGTGATCGTGCCTAGCAGCCCTCCGAATTTTTTTTGTCCGTTTTGTTTGGAGAAAGGGAGAAGAAAGGATGAGAGGAAAAGGAAAGAAAAGAAAAAGAGAGGAAAAGAGGGATCTTGAATTCTAAAAGAAGAAGAAGAGGTGGGTTTCTAGGATTTTAGCCATAGCTTCCTCTTATCTCTTTGGGGAAGAAGAGATGAGAGATTTCTCTCATCCCAAATTAGTAATTCCCCATTTACTTATTTACAAGTTTACCATTAAGCAGAAATGCCCAAGTGTCCTACACCTTGATCAAGAGGATCTTGGCTCTTGATACACCATCTCCATGCACACCTACTTTCCCACTAACTAAGGTTGAATTTTTTTATATTATAGTTTGTATTTTAGATTTTCTTTTTCTTCTTTATATAATTGGTAATGGTAAATATACCATTAACCAAAACTTTTCATTATTCCTAAGAATACCAAAAATTAATAAGAAAAAAATAGAGGTTTATAAATATACAACAAGCTAAAATTGTAAACTCAAGGTATGCAACTATGGTAATGGTACTAGTGACTAATTAATCACACCTTACCCTAAGAGTTATATATAATATATATATATATATATATATATATATATATATATATATATATATATATATATATATATATATATATATATATATATATATATATATATATATATATATATATATAAGCAGAGTTAATTAATCATAAAAGACGCATTAATTACTTATGGATTACCGGGTGTTACAATTCTACCTCCCTAAAAAAAGTTTCGTCCCCAAAACTTGACATAACTCCAAACAAGTATGGAAAAGGAGTCCTCATCTCCTCTTCAGATTCCCATGTTGCTTCTTCGACCTTTTGGCTTCTCCATAATATCTTCACAGGAGGGATAGTCTTATTCTTTAGCTGTTTCACTTTGTGATCTAAGATTTGTACTGGTTCTTCTGTATAAGATAAGTCTTCATGAATCTGTACTGGCGGGTAGCTGAGAATGTGGCTGGGGTTTGGTATATACTTCCTTAGTTGGGATACATGAAACACATTATGAATCCTTTCCATTTCTGGACGCAAGGCCAATCGGTATGCCAGTAGCCTGATCCTCTCTAATATTTCAAATGGTCCTGTATATCGAGGATTTAACTTATTGCGGTTGCCGATTCGTACTACTCTTTTCATGAGGGACACCTTCAGGAATACCATCTCTCCTATGGCAAATTCTAGTGGTACGCGACGCTTGTCTGCGTATGACTTTTGTTGGTTCTGAGCTGCCACCATTCATTTTCTTATTATTCTGATTTTCTCTGTCGTTTCTTGCACCATGTCAGGGCTCAACAACCCTCGATCCCCAACCTCTTCCCAACAAATGAGGGACCTACGTTTTCTACCATACAAAGCTTCAAATGGTGGCATTCCAATAGTTAATTGGTAGCTGTTATTATATGCAAACTCTATTAAGGGTATATACTTCTCCCAGCTACCTCCAAAATCTAATACACATGCCCTCAACATGTCTTTCAATATTTGAATAGTCCTCTCTGATTGTCCATCAGTCTGTGGGTGTGCCGCCGTACTTGGGTGTAATTTGGTCCCCAATGCCTTGGATAAACTCATCCAGAATCTTAATAAAAAGCGAGGATCCCTGTCTGATACAATTGTTTCGGGTACTCCATGTATCTGAACTACCTCTCGGAGGCAAATCTGTGCCAGTTTCTCTATCGAGTAATTCATCTGAACAGGTAGTGTAACAGTCCCAGCCTCTAATAAACAAGATTAGGCCTAAAACACCAATTATCTCCAATACTCTTATAAAAATTTTGGCAGCATCATCCTTAATATTTCATTAGTTCCCACCTATAATAACCAACAATTTCGGCTCCAAGGCCTACTTAATCCACCAAAGATTTCGGCCCACACGGCCTACTTATCATACCACATTACACCAAACCTTAACTATATACATATGCCATAACTTGCATCCTCCATCGCAAACATATATCTTTTCATCACAATATCACAAAGGTTAACTTTCCAACAAATCATATTCCCACACATGGCCATCTTTCGAAGTTCATGAACATTACATACCAACGGAGTCCACAATTCAAAACATTACAATACACAAAAGCCCTTAGTTTCAAATACTATAAAGACAATTATACATCGAGTACATCCCAACATGTTTTCCACAAGAAAAAGGACTTCAGTAGAGTCCATACATACACATAAAATATAACAAGAGTAAGTCAAAGTGATACAACTACATGCCATACAATCCATAACTTAACTCTTGCAGTTAGAGTGGTCCCTTACCCTTATCCAAACCTGAAAAGATGGAGAGAAAATAAAATGAGCTCGACAGCTCAATGAGTAAACCATGCCATAGGGTGTTGATATAAGACAAGCATTTTAAAAGGAGGAAATTTACAATGAAGTCCATGAGACAATAAAATTTTCCAATCTAACTTACTTGTTCAAGGCTACATACATTTGTAGTCTACATGTCTTCACTATCAAGAGTTGCATTCCGTTATATCATGACACAAGTGAAATATTTGCATGAATACGTGTGTAAATTTTCGTGGATTAGTCCTTCCACATCAACTCGGCTAACTACATACATAATGTGACATTCTAGGTTAACACAAGTATTACCAATATAGAATGAAACTTGACCGTTCACTAATATATGCCATTCAAACTAAATGTAATTCCCCGCCTTCCACCTCCTACCGGCTCCCGCCCGGCCCCTTCCTCCTTTTATAATTCGTATATAATCAAACATATAATTTTCCCGTCTTCCCCCCTCCTACCGGCTCCCGCTCGGCCCTTCCTCCATTTATATATATTCATAATGATATGTCAAATCCCCGTCTTCCCCCTCCTACCGGCTCCCGCCCGGCCCCTTCCTCCTTTTATAACAAATGCATCATGCAAGGTTAAGTTATAATATTCATAACAAGCAATTTACAACTAACTTACACGTCATGCCCGAAAATGATGTGCAACAATAAGAAAGAAAATATGTGCTTGGGGGGTTTCCCCAATATCATAGTAAAGTCATAACACGCCACATTCAACCCGCATGAATATATGCATTATCCCCATATACTTGCTAATACTTAGCAATGCTATATTATAAGGAGGGGTCTTCCCCCGTGCACTTTAGTGAGATAAAGTATGATTCAAGTTAATCGATCGACAATTATGGAGTGATATTGGTACGAATCCTAGACCTCACATATGCATCATAACACTTTTATTTATGAAGAGTCAAGGTTATGCTATATACATATCAATTTGGCTATCATGAGATTGGACAAGAAAAAACAGCGAATTTAATTACTAAATTGGCTCACTTAGGCATAATTAGTATGCTAGAACATATATTCTACACATGCATCTCATATCCATATGATGTAGAGACACAACAACTATGCAATATTCATTAGATTTCATTCAACTCAAGGATAATCATCAAAACAGCGAATTTATATGCAAAATCATCTCATTTAGGCACAATTAGTAAGCTAGAATATGTATATCACACATGCATATCATCACAACACAATATAGAGGCACAACAACTAGGTAATACCCATTAATTTCATCTACTTTGAGGATATCACAAAAACAGCAACTCACACCCTTGTGGGTTACCTATACATAATCAAAATTTCTACTTTTCTAACCTTGATAGAAAATATAACCCTATTAGTTAGGTTTACTCACCTTGATTTTAGATCTGAAAACAGTGAGCTGGGTCTCAAGAAATCTCTTCTTGGAAGTGCTAGATCTTTCCCCAATTCACCAAGAATCTCCCACCTCCAAGATCCGGCCTACCCCTTCCAGGATTGCCGCGTTTTCCCCTTCCTTGCCGCAGTTCTGCGGCAAGATAGCAGCACCTTGCGTGCTGCTACGGCTGCGCTTGCTGCGCGCGTGCGTCTCTTCCTCTCCTCCCGTGTAGCCTTGACCCAGGGTTGAGAGAAGTTGGGATTTGGGGCTAGAGAGGTGTCCTAATCTCTTTTCTTCAGATTTTTTAGAGAGGAGATGAAAGGGTGGCTAGGGTTTCAAGCTCTCCACTTGAGAGAGGAGAAGTTTTTTCAGAAATTAGGAGAGGATGAAGATGAGGGTAAATTTGGTAGTTAGCTAACTTGTGTGCAAGTTACAAGGTGGGGGAGCTCTTCTCATGTTGCCACTTGGCCAAGCTCCTCTCATGTTGCCACTTGGATTCCCAACCTCCAATGAGATCCTAGCCATTGATCTCTCCTCAAGCATGCACACCTACCCTTAATTAGATACTTAGGGTAAAACTAGGTTGGTTAAGGGAAAATGAAAGGTTAGGTTGCAATTTATGCCCTATCTCACTCTTGTTAAGTTGCTAATTGGTCCAATGACATATGTACATAAGCCTTCATGTCATATTTTCCTAGTCACCACAACCAATAGTTAATAAAAACTTTTGAAAGGGAAGTGTGTCACCTAATTAAGTTTAAAATTGTTGCTATTGAAATATGGAGGGTAATTACTTTAGATAATGCCTTTAACAAAAATCCTTAATAATTAAGATGAGGAGAAATTTGGTAAATCAAAAATTTGGTTGTTACAGGTAGGAAGTGTGCAGACTTTGTGAGTTGATCCACGACTACCCAGATATCGTCATGTCCTTGCGACGATCGGGAAAATCCTGAAAAAAAATCCATAGTGATGTGACTCCACTTCCATTCAGGAGGTGGTAAAGGCATTAATAATCCTAGAGGCTTCTTGTGCTCGGCTTCAACTTGTTGGAATGTTAAACATCTTTGCATAAATTTAGCTACATCCCTTTCATTCCTTCCCACCAGAAATTTGTTCGAAGATCTTGATACATCTTCATTGCTCCAGGATGCACAGTGTAGGGAGTGTTATGGGCTTCTGCCAAAATCTCTTCCTTAAGTTAGGTATCCTGTGGCACACATACATGATGATCAAATTTTAATACTCCTTCATCACAGGTAAAGCCTTAAATTTTTCTGCCTTGAATCTTCTCCAAGATTTTTCTTAATTCATCATCTTTTTGTTGTGCCTCCTTGATTCGGTCATACAGATCATATTGGACGCTAACTTGATTCACCCAGTTTGTTACCTCCCCAGGTCCACTTATGCGGACTTCCAGTTGCATCTTTTCTAATTCTCTCATTAACCTTTGTTGATGAGTCATTATAGCTGCTAATGACCCTCCGACTTTCTGCTTAATGCATCGACAACGACATTGGCTTTCCCCGGGTGATATTGTATGGTCAAGTCATAATCTTTTATCAACTCTAGCCACCTTCATTGTCGCATATTTAGCTCTTTTTGGGTAAATATGTATTTCAAACTTTTGTGATTTGTATAGATTACACATGATACTCCATACAGATAATGTCTCCAAATCTTTAGGGCAAAAACCACCTCAACGAATTCTAGATCATGGGTAAGGTAATTCCTTTTATGATTCTTAACTGCCTGGAGGCATAGGCTATAACCCTCTCGTGCTGCATTAAGATACAACCTAACCGTTGCTTGGATGCATCACTATATATTACATATCCCTCGGTCCCTGAAGGTATGGCTAGGACTGGGGCAGAGTTAGCCTATCCTTCAATTCTTGAAAGCTCTTCTTCTGGCTTTCACCCCAATTGAACTTGACACTTGTTCTGGTTAGTGTGGTTAGGGATAATGCTAGCTTGGAGAATCCTTCCACAAATCTTCGGTAGTAACTTGCTAGTCCTAAGAAACTTTGGATTTCCTTAACATTTATGGGCTGAGGCCAATCCTTGATTGCCTCGATCTTTGTGGGGTCTACAGGTCTACAGACACTCCTTTATTGGATACTATGTGCCCGAGGAAACTTACCTGGTCCAACCAAAACTCGCACTCCTTAAGCTTCACATATAGTTATTTTTCTCTTAATGTTTGAAGTATTGTCCTCAAGTGCTCTTCACGCTCCTCCTTATCCTTGGAGTAAACTAGTATGTCATCAATGGACACTACTACAAATTCATCAAGATATGGCTGAAATATCCTGTTCATCATGTCCATAAATGCCGCCAGAGTATTTGTTAGTTCGAAGGGCATTACAAGAAATTCAAAATGTCCATATCTGGTCCTAAAAGCAGTCTTAGGGATGTCACATTGCCTAATTATCTCCATACAACTGCATAACATGTCTAATTACACACACACACACATAACATATCAAATTTCTTATCTTCATTCCTTTAACTACACCCATGCACACGATTACTAAGTATATCACACATTACATGTATTGATTGGTCGCTAATGTTGCATATTTAATATCATATGTCCATACTTATTATAGAATAAAAGCCTGCATTGTCCTAATTAATTATTTAATTTATTTGCAGGCCCAATCTTTAAGGAGATGAACAGAAATGAGCCCAAAGCCCACCAAAATTCTGAATTAAATCAGAATTAATTCGCACCAAGTAAATCAGGGCAAAATCAAGAGGTGAAAAATCGGTTGAGAAGAATCCTCTCAGAATCGATCGGTTAAAGCCAAAAATCCAAGGCCATGTCGTCAGAATTCGGGACTCAAACTGACAAACCAACTCCAGATAAAGTCAGAGGGTGAAACCAAGCTGACCCACCAACAGGGTGTGGCCACTGGCCACACCCTGGCCGCGGAAACGCGGCAAAAGCCGCGTTTTCGCGGCAAATCTTGGGGAGTTAGGGGGAGCGTTTGCTCCCCCGATCTCCCCGGGATCCTCCTTACTGGGTTTATGCCTATAAAAGGCCAGTATCTGCGCTGAAAAGTGGACGAAGATGCAGAGATAGGACTTGGCCAAGTTTCTCATTTCTTAGTTTAGGTTTTTCTTTCTTTTCATGTAAATTGTATGTAGGCTTAGGTTAGATGATGATTCATGTAAGTAAGAGAGAGAGGCTGATGTTGAGAGTGACACCGATGCACCCTCCTCCTTTCTTCCATTGTTTCAGTAAGTAATAAAGGTAAATGCTTTGTTTTTATGTTCTGCTTTACTTTACTTTTCTTTTGCTTTCTTCTTCCTCCTTCTACTTTACCTCGTTTGTTTTTGTTGAGTTTACAAATGAATTCCAAAGCACAAGTATAACGATGTTATGTGAGTGCCAACGATAGTTCATGAAGACGTTCTCCTCCTCAAGACGTATCACTTCATGCTTGTGCGAGACTTAATGATATAATGCGAATAGGGACTGAGCTCGGGCTTATGATCTATGCGTTGAATGCCTCCTAAACAAAGGTAGAACATGCAAAGGTTTTCAGGTAAGTCATCAATCAATCTAGGTAAGTATTTCTTCCTCTTCTTTCTTCTCTTTCATTTCTGTAAATTAAATCACCAACAATACCTCTTCTAAATCATCCTTTTCACTTCCTTGTAAATAATCATTGTACATAGTCTCTTTCGCCGTTTTCTGAGTTTTTCCACCTTCTTCATCTCTCAGTTTCTTCTAACTTTAACATAATTCTTTTCCATTTTCTTAACTTATAAACAGAGAAGAACTCTCGTTTGGTTTTCATAAAGATTTCAATAAAGAACATAAACACTTCCATCGCAAAACCCTCCTTGTGGATCACGACCCGCATAGCCACTTGCTATCGCGGAAGAATTGAGCACTTGCATATCCTAATTAAGTTCTAAAATTCAGTATTTTTACGTGCAGGTTAGGCTCAATCAAATTTTGGCGCCGTTGCTGGGGAGGGTAACGTTTCTATTGAAATCTGAATTTTTATTGAAAATTTTTAGAAGTAAAACGAATTTTCTTCTCTGTTGCAGGTTATAGGGCAAGCAAAGCAGGAAATTAAAGTTGCAGTAATATATAAGTGGCCTTGGGCCTCTGCTCTAGAAAGCAGAGACCAAGTGCCCTCTAATTTGCCGCGGATCCGCGGCCAAAGCCGCGAAAACGCGGCAAAAAGGAGTGGACTACTAACTGTCTTTTTGCAGGGCTGCTTGCTTTGCAAATTCTAGTTTTCTGCAACTTACTTTTTCTTATATGCCATCACATAAGCCTGCTAATAATCAACAGTAAAACGTTGTTGAAAAGCTAAAAAAATTGATTAGACGTTTGCATTTCTAGGCACGTGTCTTTTCAATTCATTTATTTTTACTGTTGAAGAGTGCTGGAGCAAGGTACGTATGCATTGCATTTAGCATAGGACTCACTTCTTGGTTGATTTATATCGCTTTGAGTGAATCTTATTTATCTTGTACACTTGCACAAATTGATTTTAAGGGCACCACCCATTAACAAGATAAGGTGAGGATTTAATCACCCTTCCTTAGCCCAAAAATCAGATTCCAAGCACTCACTAACCCAAGCCTAACTAAAAATGAGTAGACATTGGCCCTAGGGACATCTCGGACTCAATTAGGAGATTATCCTAAGGGGGAAAGGTGTTGGAATTTGACTCTTGCCAAATCAGTGTCTAGGAAAGGGATTAAGGGCCGAAAGCCCGAAGGTTGGTGGTTATTTAATTAAGGAACGTCTTTGACGGAAAACCTCCCACCAACCTTGCCCTGACCTGGCTGATTAGCTTGTGGTCAAGGTCTGCATTGAACCTCCCGTGGACAGTCTAATCAGTTAGGAGTCGTCTAGGTCATAGGTCTACCCTAACTTAGTTAGAAATTTTCCTTTTATTTGTTTGCTAATTTGTTTTTTTTTCTTTGTTTGTATTCTATTGTGTGATATGGCTTATAATAATAATTTTTTCAACTTTAATAATAATCCATATTACACATCGAATTCTTTTCGAATATTACCAACCCGGCATATCATAACTTTAACCAACCTAATGTGTCGGATTGGTCTTATCCGAATGAATATAACCCATGCCCCCATCGTATGACTATAATTTCCAGAATGATTTCAACTCTTCACAGAGTCAGTGGGGATTCACCTCCCCGAGCATAATTATCAACCAACTTGTCCTCCTTCTCCACCTAGTCCATAATATTTTCAAAATTCATACTCAGTTCCACCCGTCCAAAATAGGAAACCATCAATTTGGAAATGAGTATGCGTGAGTCTAAACACAAATCCCAAAATCTGATGGACTCACAATTTCATACCACTTCCAAGACAATTCTTCATCTTTTCATCAAAACAATGAACCTATCAACTATGAAAAGATGCTTGAAGCCATGACTCAGGCTCAAAACACTCGTAATCGTGACATAGATATGATGGTCGAATCTCTACATTCTCACCGTTGGACCAGTTCTGATGTCACCAACCATTCTGTTAGAGCCGAAGAGTCCTATAGTTTTGGAAATCAAGATTTCATTTCAGAACAACCATTTGAACTTGCCCAAACTCCAAATTTTGAAAAAGATATTGACAGTTTAGCAAGTTATCCTTTTTTTGAAATAGAACTTGAAAATGAATATGATCCTGAACCCCAACTGAGTGATTCAATTCTACTTCCTGATTCGATTATGACTCCGGTATCTTCACCTGATTTCGATCTTTCCCCGAGTCAACGTTGGATCCTATGCCTATTCATCATGAAATTGAATCCTCCATCTTTGAGGATCATATTGAACTTGACCAATTATATAATTTTGAAAATCCTATTGACAAATTGGCAAGTTCTCAATTTTTTGATATTGAACTCAATGAGATATGTGACCTAGATTCTCAAATCTGTGATCCAGTTCAACTTTCTGAATCAATATTGACTCCTGTTTTGTTACCAAACTTGAGTAATATTTTAGAGTCAGTTTTGATTCCCCCACCTATCATTCCTGAACTAGAATCACCCATATTAGGTCACATCCCATTGTTGGAAAATACATGTGGACTTGAGTTTCAACTTCTAGACTTGGACCCAATTCCTGAACAAATTTCGACTCTTGAACCTTTACTTGACTTAAGTTACCTTCCTGAGTCGGTATTAGTTCCTGTACTTCCTGAGCCCAAGTCAATCATTCTATCATTTCATACTCCTTTCTGGGACAAGGTGGTTGACAAATTTGACTCCGAAATCAATTATGGAATATGAAAATTAGATGGGGTTAAATATTTAATAAAGATCCTTCATGATTTTATCTTTTAATGGGTTATATTAAAGATATTTCTGGTGGGTTCCTCCGAGACCCAAGAAAAGTTGATTGGGCCACGTTTCGTGGACCAATCAGACCACCACCGGAACCACCACCTTAAGGTAACCTTTTCCTTCCCTTTCTTCTTTTTCATGCATCTATGCATTAATTCATACATTGAGGATAATGCATGAGATAGGTGTGGGGGAGGATCTAACATAACTTTTCTTTTTGTTTAAAAAAAAAAACTTTTTGAAAATGGAAACAATATTTGACATATTTTTTGTAAGAAATTAAGTTAATTTTAAGGAATAGGAAAATCCAAATTAAGATTTCTTATACTTGGTCAAAATGAGATTATTTGTTTGATATTTAGAGTTAGGAAGATAATTTATCAAAGTAATTTAGTCTTGATCTTTACCTTGATGAAGTATGCACACCTCATACACTTACACACTTAGGGTTCAAAAACAAAGATTCTTATGCCTTATAAAAAATATATATATAAAAAAAAACAAATCTAATTATTGATTAGCTAGGTTCTTTGGCCTAAGCAAGCCTTAGTATTTATGCGAAAGATGATTAGATAAGTTTGAGAAAAAAGATATATCCTCTGATTAAGCTGGGTATTTGTGCCTAATAAAGCATAAGTATTCACGCCTAAAAGAGGTCCATATAATAAAATCCTTAGTTTTGTGGCCTTATTTGCTCGAGTCCTTAAGTCCTTGGGTGTTTTCTCACCTGGTGCCCTAAGACCGTTTGGTTTGGGAGTCATCGATTAAAGGCTCGTTACATGGGCAGATTAGAAAGCCTAATAGAACTAAGGAATAATACCACAAAAAAAAAGTATATATATATATATATATAAATAAATAAGGCATAAGAGTTAGAGTTAATGAACCCTTAGTCAAAATTTTCACAGTCACAAGGTGCATATGACTTAAAGTAAAGTAATAGATTAGATGAGAAGCACAATTTGACTCCTTACTTAAATTGATAACAAATTTTTGAATAGAGATTAAGTTTAGGAATGAAAAATTCAGTTTTCCTATAACTTATAGATTGCTTAAATCTTACAATTATATTTCAAATATTTTTCTCTTTCAAAATGCTTTTCGAAAATACTAACTCTTTATTTCTCTTTCTTTATGGATTTTGTGGGTGTAATCCGCTGAAAACCCTCACGAGACAAAACTCGTCCTCTAGGGAAAACCTAGAGGTTTAACGGCTTGTTGCACATGCTCAGTGCAATCGCGCGACCTGCGAAAGTGGTCTAATAATCCTTAGTATAGTTTAGTTGTTTTGCTCGAGGACGAGCAAAAGATAGGTATGGGGGTATGATTGGTCGCTAATGTTGCATATTTAATATCATATGTCCATACTTATTATAGAATAAAAGCCTGCATTGTCCTAATTAATTGTTTAATTTATTTGCAGGCCCAATCTTTAAGGAGATGAACAGAAATGAGCCCAAAGCCCACCAAAATTCTGAATTAAATCAGAATTAATTCGCACCAAGTAAATCAGGGCAAAATCAAGAGGTGGAAAACCGGTTGAGAAGAATCCTCTCAGAATCGATCGGTTAAAGCCAAGAATCTAAGGCCATTTCGTCAGAATCTGGGACTCAAACTGACAAACCAACTCCAGATAAAGTCAGAGGGCGAAACCAAGCTGACCCACCAACAGGGTGTGGCCAGGTGGCCATACCCTGGCCGTGGAAACGCGGCAAAAGCCGCGTTTCCGCGGCAATCTTGGGGAGTTAGGGGGAGCGTTTGCTCCCCCGATCTCCCCGGGATCCTCCTTACTGGGTTTATGCCTATAAAAGGCCAGTATCTGCGCTGAAAAGTAGACGAAGATGCAGAGATAGGACTTAGCCAAGTTTCTCATTTCTTAGTTTAGGTTTTTCTTTTCTTTTCATGTAAATTGTATGTAGGCTTAGGTTAGATGATGATTCATGTAAGTAAGAGAGAGAGGCTGATGTTGAGAGTGACACCGATTTACCCTCCTCCTTTCTTCCATTGTTTCAGTAAGTAATAAAGGCAAATGCTTTGTTTTTATGTTCTGCTTTACTTTACTTTTCTTTTGCTTTCTTCTTCCTCCTTCTACTTTACCTCGTTTGTTTTGTTGAGTTTACAAGTGAATTCCAAAGCACAAGTATAACGATGTTATGTGAGTGCCAACGATAGTTCATGAAGACGTTCTCCTCCTCAAGACGTATCACTTCATGCTTGTGCAAGACTTGATGATATAATGCGAACGGGGACTGAGCTCGGGCTTATGATCTATGCGTTGAACGCCTCCTAAACAAAGGTAGAACATGCAAAGGTCTTCAGGTAAGTCATCAATCAATCTAGGTAAGTATTTCTTCCTCTTCTTTCTTCTCTTTCATTTCTGTAAATTAAATCACCAACAATACCTCTTCTAAATCATCCTTTTCACTTCCTTGTAAATAATCATTTGTACATAGTCTCTTTCGTCGTTTTCTGAGTTTTATCACCTTCTTCATCTCTCATTTTCTTCTAACTTTAACATAATTCTTTTCCATTTTCTTAACTTAAAAACAGAGAAGAACTCTCGTTTAGTTTTCATAAAGATTTCAATAAAGAACGTAAACACTTCCATCGCAAAACCCTCCTTGTGGATCACGACCCGCATAGCCACTTGCTATCGCGGAAGAATTGAGCACTTGCACATCCTAATCTTAAGTTCTAAAATTCAGTATTTTTACGTGCAGGTTAGCCTCAATCATGTATACATACAAGTAACACATTTCATTACTTATGATACCCGGCTATACATAAGTACCGAAATCACATGCTTAACCATAAAAATTTATATAGCTCCACCTTCTCACCTACCGGCTCCCGTCGGTCCCTTCCTTCAAATATAAGTAGAAACTTTTTACACCGTCTTCCCCCCTCCCACTGACTCCCGCCGGCCCCTTCCTTTAAATATAAATAAATAACTTTTTATACCGTCTTCCCCCTCCCACCGGCTCCCGCCGGCCCCTTCCTTCAAAATATAAATAAATAACTTTTTGAATACAAACAAATAGTAGGTTATACCCTATATAGCATTCATCATTAAGACGATAGTCAAACCCTATAATTTCCAAATGTAGTAGCAAACAAACATATTAGTGCACATTTCAATTCCACTCAAGATTAGGCATAATCCAACTACTCATATATATACATATATACATGCACACACAACACCATACAACACCATGTCAAATGAACCAAGAATATGTCGCTTGCACCATCAAGCTCGATTTGTTTTTAGTGAGTTTATATCTTTACCTTTCCTTAATAATTTCACTTCTTAAGGATGTGGGGCATGTATTACTTAAGGTTAATCATATGATCACCTTAAAATTTCTAAATTCTAGAACATCCTACACTACATAGCCTTACCTAAGATTGGAGTGCCCAATAACATGAAACCATATCTCTACATAACATGAATCTTAAACATGTTTCTATTATTTCCTCTTCATCAAATAATTTTATGTAAAAAAAAAAACAGCGATATCAACACCTAATAGCTTACTTTATGGTTACAAAAAAATTTCATAGACCCACTTACATACTCTACCAATTTCAAGAAGTCTAGGTTTACTCACCTCCTTCAAAGTTGGATTTTGTTGGATTTTCCCCTTATATGAGTCTCAAACAACACCTTGATTAAAAAAGAGAACAAGTGGGTAAATTTCTTATGCTAATAACATCAGTAACATAAAACAAAACACTAAAAAATCAGATTTTTGCCATAAAAATTCTGTCAGGTTATACCTTGATTAAGAGTGTCAATGACCCCTAAAAGTTGAGATTTTGAGTTGATTTCTCTACCCAAAACCTAGATCTACCTTGCAACAACGTCCTCCTTTCTCCCACTCCCTCTCTCTCTAGAATATTGCCGGCCGCGCCTTGGAAGGCTGGGCGCGGCTGGTCCTGGGGGGCGGCCGTGCCTAGTAGCCCCTCGAATTTTTTTTCTCGTTCCGTTTGGAGGAGGGAGAAGAAAGGATGGGAGGAAAAGGAAAGAAAAGAAGAAGAGAGGAAAAGAGGGATCTTGATTTCTAAAGAAGAAGAAAGGGTAGGTTTCTAGGGTTTTAGCCATGGCTTCCTCTCATCTCTTTAGGGAAGAAGAGATAAGAGATTTCTCTCATCCCAAATTAGTAATTCCCCATTCACTTATTTACAGGTTTGTCATTGACCAGAAATGCCCAAGTGTCCTACACCTTGATCAAGAGCATCTTGGCCCTTGATACACCATCTCCATGCACACCTACTTTCCCACTAACTAAAGTTGATTTTGTTTTTTATATTATAGTTTGTATTTTAGATTTTCTTTTTCTTCTTTAGTTAATTGGTAATGGTAAATATACCATTAACCTAAACTTTTCATTATTCCTAAGAATACCAAAAATTAAATAAGAAAAAATAGAGGTTTATAAATATACAACAAGTTAAAATTGTATAATCAAGGTATGCAGCTATAATAATGGTACTAGTGATTAATTAATCACCTTACCCTAAGAGTTTCATATTTCACTCTCTCTCTCTCTCTATATATATATATATATATATATATATATATATTATATATATATATATATATATATATATATATATATATATATATATATATATATATATATGAGAAAAATGTATATCAGCCTGCGGGCTGAGAGTACTTTGTCAGCCTGCGGTGACGTGACTCAATTTGTCACCTCACTGACTTGCGGCCCGCTTTTAGGAAGAAGTTAAATTACCAAATACCCCCTTTTCGATAACTTTCCTTATTGTTTATTATTATTTTCCCCTTTTTTTGCCGCTCTTTATAGGATTTAGGTTATTGTATATAAATTACTTTTCGCCCTATTTCCTTACCTCTTTTTTGAAAGATCTAGTTTGTACTTTTCAGCCTGCGATAAAATTTTTTCTGAAAATATAAAATCTTTTCAGATCAATTTTTTCAGCCTGCGATAAAATTCTACTTTATAGTTTAATTCAAACTGCGACCTTAGTCAGAGACTTTGGTCGCTGTGTACATTTAAACTGCGATCTTAGTCAGAGACTTTGGTCGCAGCGTACATGGTTAATTGCGATCAAGGTCGCAGTGTTGTTATTGATAAAGATGGCCAGCAACTGCAATCTAGGGTTGCATTACATGGACTGCGACTTAGGTCGCAGTACTTTAAGTAAGTGTTTCCTTTATATTAACATGCATATCGACCAAGGTCGCAGTGTTGTTTTATTAAGTGTTGTTTTGGATTAAGTCATTTTTTGAATCTAAATGAAAAATGAAAAGTTTGCTCAGGGGACGCGACTTGGAGTCACTCCGAGAGACGCGGCCTGTCATAAACATTTTATGAGATCTTTAAACGTCAAGTCTACGTTAATGTCTTTTAATGCCAAACCGGCGCTGGCGGTTGGAGACCATTAAAGCCGACGGTTCTGATTAATGAACCATTAATTATGGTTATTATGGGCTGCCTATAAATAGGGCTCACCCTCTCCCTTTAACAGCCCATAATTAGGCTGTTTTCTTTCGAGAACAATTGCTCTGAGAAATTCCGCCTTCTTCAGAGTCTCTAACAGGGGCCTGCCTCCATGGATGAAGATGACCCTATGGACGAACTTGATCGATGTTCGTCCACAGGGGAAGAAGTCATAGACCTCATCGTCCACAAGGGAAGAAGTTATGGTCCTCGTCGTTCACAAGGGAAGAAGTCATGATCCCTGACGAGGACTTAACCCTCACCAAGATCTCCTCGGACTTGATGCACCAGTCAAGCTTGCTGGTACGGGATAGTCAGAGTGGGTATGGCGGCGGGGGATGTGGTGGATATAGTGGTGGGTAGCATACCTTGTGAGGTCTCACTCTCCCTCTCTTACCCCAGAAGTGACATCGAGGAAATTCCATGCTCACTGGATAACCTTCTGGTGGAAGAGATGTTCATCAACGAAGGATCATATCCCGCCACTTTGGAGGGTCAGGTGGAATCGGAGGATTCTGCTGCCACCAGACCTCAATAACACCACTGCTCTTAGTCAACAAGGGCTCTTTGATGTTAGTCTTCTTTGTACTGCTATATTGTAACACTCAATCTTATTGTATAAGAGAGCGTTTTTGATGTTTAGTCTTCTTTGTACTGCTGTATTGTAACACTCAATCTTATTGTATAAGAGAGCGTCTTTTGATGTTTAGTCTTCTTTTGTACTGCTGTATTGTAACACTCAATCTTATTGTATAAGAGAGCGTTTTGTATCATTTTCACATGCCTGGAGATAAATGCCTGGACATAAATAAAAATCACATTTGTTTTTTAATAAACCACGACGTTGGTCGCAGTCATGCATTGCAAACAAAACAATTTGGACCAGAGACGACACTGCGACCAAGGTCGCATAAGACTACATTGCAAACAGAAACAACTGCGACCAGGGTCGACACTTCTACCAAAGACTGCGACTAAGCAACTTCTGCGGTGACGTGTCACCTTGTCGCAGTGTTGCGTTGATTAAGACTAAAGACCAGCAGCTGCGACCAAGGTCGCAGATTATTTTTTTAAGACCGCGGCCAGCAACTGCGACCAAGGTCGCAGTATTGTTGTTGATTAAAAATAAAGACCAGCGATTGTGACCAAGGTCGTAGTGTATTTTATTAAGTCCAAAAACCAGCAACTGCGACCAAGGTCGCTTTGTATTTTATTAAGACTACGGTTAGCAACTGCGACCAAGGTAGCAGTGTTGTTGTTGATTAAGACTAAAGACCAGCATCTGCGACCAAGGTCGCAGTTTATTTATTAAATCTGCATCCTGCAACTGCGACCAAAGTCGCAACCTTTCATTTTAAAAATTTATACGGGTGAAGTAATATAATTATTACTGCGTCCATGGTCGCAGTATATTCGTTTAGCGTAAAATATTTAAAATGAAGATTTGTAACAATTGTACAGCATTTAAACAAAGACATAGTAGTAAAAAATGTAATTCAGACAATTAACTTTAGAAAACAGATTTATATATATTTAAAAAAATACAAAATACAATTTTTTAAACTTCTAATCCTCGTCATCACCATCGTAATCAGATTCGTCGTCAAGAGTCATGCTTTCGTCTTCTGTATCGCTTTCCGTCTCTTCCTCCTCTTCAGCGACATTCTCCTCTTTGCTTTCTTCTTCTTCATGTTTGTATTTTGGTTCATCAATGAACTCTCAGAACGGGTTGTCTGTATCAAGCTCATCCTCTGACCCGTAGCGAGGCATATCTTCAGAACTATACATCCAATCATCATTAGATGATTGGCTTCTTTCCGGTGAAGACGGTGGAGAAGACATTTTTTGAGTCTATTGACCGAACAGTGAGAGTAACGTGTTTGAGCAAAAATAATTTAGTATGTTTGTAATCATTTGCTGATGACCCTTTATATATTTTTAATCCCAGAATTCCAAAGGGTTTAAGCTCTCAAACTACGTGAATATCTCCCAAACTTATTTTCTACCTTTTCCCAAAATTGTGTATACTTCCTAGGTGACTGTTCAGTTATCTAAAACAGTTTAAAAGTTAATACACTATAACTTTAAATTACTTTGAACTCTAAAACAGTACATTATTGCGACCATAGTCGCATTGGGAACTGATAAATGATTAACTGCGACCATAAATTGCATCCGTAGTAGGATTGCGACTATGGTCGCAGTGTTTAAGAGCAGCAGTCGCAGTTTGGATATGTAATTAAAAGAGCTTATAAGTTAATATAGTGAGAAAGAGACCTTACAAAAAAATAGAATTAAAAGCTTTTTAAAAGAAGACAAAATATAATTGAATATCAGAAGATCAGGAAATCCTAATCCTCGTCATTATCCCCATCATAAGTAGATTCATCGTCTTCATTCTTCTGTTCTTCCTCTTCATCACTTATTTCCTCATCATCTTGCTGTTTTTGAGGTTTTTTTGGTTTTTTTGTTTCACCGATGAACTCCCAGAATGGATCGTCTCTATCAAGCTCTTCGTCTGACCCGTTGATAGGAAGCGAGCCTACAGCATCAGAGGACATGCTTTCATCAAGCATGTCTCCGTCAAGTGGCAGAGGAATAATGTCTTCTTCACTAACCCACATGAAAACTTCATTATCATCATGAATAGGAGGATCAGTTAATACATTATTTGATGTAGTGAGATAGTCAAAAGGAGTGAAGTCCAGACTGGTATCAGATCACTAGAATATACTGAAGACAAAGGACCGGTGGGAGAACGATTGAAGTTGAAATCTAAGTATTCAGAGGAAGAAGATGGGGAAGACATGATTCAAGAATGAATTTTTTTTGGAAGTTTTTGAAATCAAATTGAAAAGGAAGAGCAAAAATATAGTTTTTAGGTATGAGATAATATATTAGTAACAAGCATTATATAAAGTTGAATATTTGTGGAAGAACATGAATAGTAATGATAATTGTTAGAGGTGATGGTTGAGTATGGTAAGAAGTGGTAAAAAAAAAAATTTAATTGAAGATTTATTGCGGGAGAATCCGAAGTACAAATTAACTTTTTATAGAATTGTTTGCCTATATCTTTAGATTACGTATGGTGCACATCTTTCCTTTATCGAGATTAACATTAGTGCATCTCTTTTTTCTAGACTGTTGTTGTATCACGGTAGAAAGAATATTAATTACTTCATTTAATTCAGTGTAATTAATATAGTAATTTTTATAAGATTTGATATACGCGAATTGATCTCAGGGTCGCATGGCTAATCCACCCTAGTCGCATATTAAAAATCTTTTACATAAGGCATGGGAAAGAAGATTGCGACTTTGGTCGCAGTACTGAAGGAGGTCGCATTGTTGTACGATAGAATGCGACTAGGGTCGCAGACGTTATATATAGAAGTTTTGTTATACAATGACTGCGACTAGTGATTGCGACTGTGTCGCAGTTGTCATATAAAATTGAAATTATATTTGTATTAGGTCGCATAAAAACGTTTTGTTATACTATGAGTGCGATTAGTGACTGCGACTGTGTCGCAGTTGTTATATTGTATATATCTGCGACCATGGCATGTTTTTTAAATTTTCAATGCTTCTGCTTATTTTACATTATATTGATCCATTTTTTTTAATTATATTTTTGGATGTATTAAAATTACGAATTTATAACTGTAGATATATTCAACTGAAAATTTTGTTTGTTCATGACTTTATTCCAGTTTAGAATTAAAAAAGGGTATTTTGGTCAATCTGTTTCACGATTGTTTAGGCGGGATTTTTTTTAATTTTTTTGGCGCCAACACACTGCGGCCGATGTGTGGCATATATTCAGCCACGTCCCGCCGGCTGAGAAACTCTCTCAGCCTGCAGGCTGAGGTACAGTAACCCCTATATATATATATATATATATATATATATATATATATATATATATATATATATATATATATATATATATATATATATATATATATATATAGACACACACACACACATATAAATATATAAAGGCATAGTTAATTAATCATAAGAGACCCATTAGTTACTTATGGGTTACCGGGTGTTACAAAGATAATATATAGTAGAATGAAATAAATTAGTAATCATATGAATAGTTATAAAGTAGTTTTCTATTTGTTGGTTATAATCACCTTGATAAAAGAAATTATAAAAGAGAGCCTATGCATACATATATGTAGTACTTGTCATTTTATTTTTCTCCCATTAAGAAAAACAAAAGTTATGGATGGAGTAGGTAAAAAGACATTATGAAGTCTTATTCTACTCTGTCTTTTTAAGTGTCCGAATATCCTTTTTATATTAGTCTAAGTGTTAAAGCATTACAGTGTTCATAGATTGAATATGATAGAAGGTATATTTATAAACCCATGTTTTTTGTGTGCATCTGAGATTAATATGTTGTAGGAATAGCATAATATTAAAAGTTGATTCAAGTTTATTATCAATATTAGAAATTAATTATCTAATAGATGGAACAATTTGGTGCGAGAGGGGAAAATGAATTCTCTCCACTACCTCAATTACAATAACTAATCACTATTATAAGAAATAAAAAAAATCTGCCTTTTATTTATCTTTCTCTTATGTTTTCATCACAACAACTCGTATAATCTTTATTGGTATGATGAAGTATCAATCCACTTTTATTAAGAAGTTAAGAGAAGATGAATTCATGAGAGGCCTCATAAACAGAAAATTATCAATTAATAAAAGTATAAAGATACAAATTTTCACAATATGTGTCCTCTTATCTATTTATAAAAAAAATGAATTCCTTAAATATTTGGTAACAATTTTATGTAAAGTTCAAATAAAACTTATCTAATATGTCTAATTAAATTAAAATATATGATTAATATCCCTATCCCTATCCCTATTACTGCAAAAGTACCTTGTGTTTCTATCTAGAACAAATCTTGACTCTTGACTCTTCTTGTCTAATCTTATCCATTGATTGCTAAGTGTTTATTTCTCTAGGAAAAAACTTAGCTTTTGATTTCTGTTCAATTGATGATGTTCCCTCCCCTCTCTCTGGATCTCTCGATCTCTCCATCGAAACACATGTCCATTATCTCTCACTCTCTCTTGAAAGCATCCCCGATCTAACACGACTCTCTCTGTAATGGTCCCAGTTTTTAATCATCCACATCTCTCCTTTATGCTCACCTACCTCTCCCCACTAACTTGCATTTGATTAATTAAATGGGCATGGTTCTTAGTGGGGTGTATACATACCTTATATGAAACTCTTGTATACACTTTTTTTTGGAAGGTAAATTTCGGGGCATCCGAGAGGTGCCCAACCTTTATCCTAAGGAAACTTGGTGGTTAGCAAAATCTCCATACTAATTCCCAATATGACATTGAGAGAGAGATTCGATCTGGCCCCGGTTGGGAGCAAACCAAGTGGCTTACCATTCGGTCATTCTTGCGGACACTCTTGTATACACTTGTATATATGGATCTTTATACATACATGGTTACCACTTGTATTTTTATATATTTTTATATTTTTTTATACCCATTACTTAAATACAATCATGATATTCTTAGATGTCACTTACTTATAAAAATTTATTGTTTCTAATTTTTCCACTTAGTCACCTCAAGATTATAATCAAATAAATTATTGAACGAATTATCAAGATTTGCATTTAATAACATTTAATCCATTATAAAGTTGTTAGAGTGATAAACATCAGCTCTAATTACTGGGGGTTATCTCATAACCGGTAATTAAAGTATAAATCAAGATTTAGTTAATCTGGGTGTTATTATCCCAATATTGTACTTTTAATTCATGTCTAAGGTCTGCGTTGATAAAAGAAATTTTCATTCAATCAAAATCATTAATTATCTGCCTATAGAACTCTGAGATTTGGTATGTATTTTTCTCGATTGCTACACAAATGATATATTATATATATATATATATATATATATATATATATATATATATATATATATATATATATATATATATATATATATATAATATAATATATATATATATATATATATATATATCTTTTAAATTCGATAATAAGGTCAATTGATATCCAACAAATCCAACCTAATCTAATTCTTGAATAATCCAACATATCAGGAATCCAAGTTACTTTTCTTACTGACCCCTTTCACTCCTTTTTATTGGAAATGCTCTAGAAATAAATTTGAGAATTTCAACTGTGTACAAGTCTGCTTTGAACAAATTTCATCCTTCTCAATTATTTGAATCTCTTTAGTCGTCTTCTTAAATTATTTTTGTTATTCTTATGTCTCTTACCTCTTCCCAATAGATTAGTAATTTATACTATTTATAGAACTAGTTTATAATAGCAGTTATTGGTTTATTCTTGGTATGTCTTCGTTTAAAGCTTTCCCGATTTCCCTCACAATCTAATATACATGCTCTCAACATGTCTTTTTTAGATGTGAAATTTTTTCACTAATTGTCCATCTGCCTGGGATTGTGCTGCCATATTAGTTATAGTTTAATACTCATTGATCCATTTTTTGAAATCTTTAGCATCAGTTATCTCTAACTGTCTTTGGAATGTATTTCTTATCAACTTTCTAACTAGAATTTTTCATGTAATATTATCTTTGGAGACTCCTACATCATCTTTAATCATTTTCTTGAAATATAAAAGAGGTGTATATATTTAACCTACAGTGTGATGGGTAGGATTTATTTAAAAGCTTACATTTAATATGGGTACGCATATAATATGTCTTAACTTCTCAAGAGCTAGACAACTTTCGTGATTAATAACTATGAACAACTCTATTATGGACTCTTAAATATATCTCCAAGTTTGCTGAATGATAATACAAAGATAAATACTGATATTCTTTCTCTCTTATTGGTTTGATGCATGATGCTCCTGTCTAGTTTCTCATGAATTCCACTGCATGGGATTATAAACTTTAACTGTTATTTTATAAATCCATGATCATAAAAACATCTTGAAGTTATTAATGGTCAATTGATGACATTCATTTTCTTAATTGAACTCCTTTTAAAATGGTAATATATTTTCTAATTTTCAGTATAGTCCATTACATTTACTTTCTTCTCTATTTAGCGGAGTCATCCCCAGCTTACAAAGGATCGCCTCTTCTTTAATTATAGGAGAGTTTAGTTTCTAGAGTTTATGTAAAACACAATGTTTGTTACCTCTATTTGTCATTGACAGGATCAGCCAGATTTCATATTAACTATAAATCTATGAATGCTTTATCAATTTCATTAAGGTTTCCTCATTACAAAATTATGAAAGTCATCTATGTGGCAGGGTATCAGTTCCACAGTTAATATTTACCAGCGATTGATTAAGATTCATCTTCTTCTATTAAAAGGTAATAGATTTCTTCCTGTGCCAACATGTTTCGTACATGTAGAAATATAACAAGAAAATTCTCTTACCTAGATACAATTTTTTTAAAATTTCAAACAAATGTCCATTTTATTTGTAGTACATTACATGCACAGTAGTTTCACAACATATTAACTTTTCCAATTTCTGAAATGAAAACATACAAAAGATTCTCAAGGCTCCATTCATCTTGCGTCCTCATGAACACTTCAACAGATAAACCCTACTTAGGGTCCTTCTATAACTATATGTTGTTCAGATACAATCTTAAACGTCATTATTTGGGGTTCTATCTCCATACTATTCATGTCGTCAATCTTGTTGCGCTCGGGGGCAACAACCGATGAGCAATCTACCAAACAGAGATAGATGCAGCCGGAGATATATCCACTCGACAAGAACAGAGAAATAATAGAGAAAGCAAATTAACACAGTATTTAACGAGGTTCGGCAATTTGCATATGTTCTCGGGGTAAGGGAGAGATATTTTATTGATTCAACAATCAATACAAACCAATTCAAGAGGGATACTTCGAGGGATTTCCAGTCATTCAATACATGAGGGCTCTATTCCTTATTTATAGCCACATAGTCTTAGGGTTTTAGGAAACTTTGATTGGATTCGACCTCAAAATAGAAAAATAGTATGAATCCAGAAAGGAGACAAAACGCGTCTGTTGGTCGACCGACCCTTGTCCTCGGTCGACCGGGACCAACGAGAGCAGCCACCTTTTAGTCGGTTGACCACGGGGTCGACCGCTCCTGTGCCACGGTCGATCGGGCGGTCGACCCGGCCATATTTGTGCACGTCATGCACACTGGTCAACCAGGCGGTTCACCAGGCTTTGTCAACTGGTCGACCGAACGTTGTCTTGGCCTGCTGCATGTGTCGTTCTTGCTCCCTTTGACTTCTAGTCTCTGTGCTATCGTCCTCTATCTCCTTTATCTCCTCTATCCTTATAATTCTCCATCTCGGTGAAGATTTTTCGAATCTGAGCCGAATTCCAACGAACATCTGGCGAAATCGACACACGATCTCGGCTTGAGCGCTCCAAACGAAATCGACACACGATCTCAGTGAAATCGACACATGATCTCGACTTGGCCAATAGACGAAACCTGTTCCTTCAAATGAATCGTCAGTACACGTACAATTAATTTCCACTGATCTCACCAAATCTAAAGTGAGTTTGTCGTTGCCACTTGCAACTCTCCCAAACTCTAATATCAATTGTAGGCTTCCAACTTCAGCTCAGCTATCCAAACAGAATGCACCATACATTGGTTCTCATCACTCACCTGAATAGAAATACCATACGAGCCAAACGGTTTCCCACTCAGCAACTTCATGGAACTCTATTTCAAATGACTCAAGAAGAATCCATCATGAGCCAATACTGACTCTCTAATTGACTGGCTCTCTCCCATCTATATGTCTTCGAGATGGTCCAACCAAATCTGAGTAGAGCACACCAAACACCATCATCGGCTTCAACGAACTGGATGCACACTCACCTTATGCAAGCTTAACCATCTTCTCACCAGAAGATCAATTATTCATCGAGATCACAATACTTCACCGCTACGTGAAGTTCAACTTTTCACCTTTACGTGAATTCTAACTAGCTTCTCGAGAACCCAAAAAGCTTCATACAGGTTGCATTACCAAATGGCTCCGCCTTTACGGCTGCCTACGTACCTTGCCCAAATGATCAAACCAACCGTAGTTCATTAAAATGAGCTCCATCAAGTTCAAGCACTTGTGATTGAATCTTCAGCAGTGAACCGACCTGGCTGAGTCATATGAATCTCTTCACCACCGTCATGGAGAACAACGACCATCAACTTGAGCTTGTCGCGGTCACAAGCTTGAGATTCATGCTTCTTCACCCACTTTTGTGGTTTATCTTTATTTCAATCGCTGCAAATAATTCGATATTCTCATTAATGTCTTCAACCTGTTCAGCATCGAAACTGTCTACATGATCTCCACCTGGTGCCACATCCGTGAAGTCCTCACTGATACCGAACCAACTGGAGATGGTGGAGTAGCATCAACCTCCACCCGCTATGATACTTCCTTGATCTTCGTCCTCTCCACCTGCTGAGAGACGGTAGATTTCAACACTGAAGTCTCATCAAATGTGACATGCTGACTCAACACGATCTTCTTGTTTTCAGGGTGCCATAACCTGTGGCCTTCATATTTCTTTTGATATCCAAAAACACACTTTTTTGCTCGCGGATTCATCTTGTCATCTTTGGCACTAAAGCTGGCCGGACTTCCAAATTCCCACAGCAAACCATGAGCTTGAGCAGCTTTCTCAGACATCAAATCAAAGACGACGATGAAAGATTTGATGTCACTTGAGGCGAAAGTGGTCTGATGTTAGGCACATGTTATGTGAGTGTGGCCCAACGCAGGCCCAAGAATACCGAGAGAACTTCAATTAGCAAAGAATTTTGAGAGACTCTGATACCATAATAATTTGAAGAAGGAAAAAATTTATGTATATTATTTATAAACAATTACATCAATATATAGATACAAGAGGAAAGAGTAGTTAGATAAGAAAATGAATAGTAAGATAAGGGTATCTAAACAGTAGAACGATAAGGGAATCTAACATCCCTGTGAAATACACCTAGAGGGGGGGTGAATAGGTGTACTAGTTAATTTAATGCGAATGATACAGAATTGAAAACTATTTATGCAAATTAAAACTATTAAGCTAATACACAAGGTATAACACAAGAGTGTAACCGAATTCCCGCTAAATGGCTCTGAACTAACTCCTCAAGATTCCTCTACATTAAGAGTTGATGTGCCACTATGACTCTCTTGGTTGAATACAATTGTGAACAAACAATCCAAGCATATATTAATTGAGCACAAGTATATCAGGCATATAAATAGATAAACAATATAAGCATGCAAGATATATAAACACAAGTGAGAGAAAGAAAAGCAATCGCAGACACGGGAGAATTGTTTCTAGGTTCGAGCACCCTTACTCTACGTCCCCGCCTTTAACACTATGAAAGTTTTCTACTATAATGATCTCGCAAGATCACTCGGTGCCGCAACACCTATAATGAGTTCATACTAGAACTCTTGGACCCGCAAGTCCCTCGTACCCGCAAGAACATTACACGCAAGCACACTAGCTTACCGAGGTCGTACTCTACACCGAGCACCCATAAGAACTCCTCACAACACGAAACCGCAAGTTCGCCTCCTCAAATACAAAGATGAACACTTGATGATCTCTACACTTTGATCATCAAAAACACTCTCATAATAAAACTCCTATAGGATAGATATGGCAATAGAAAACTCAAGCTTTTGTGAGAAAAACTAGAATAGATCTGTGGAAAAAAAACTCAAGAAATCCTTTGGAAAACACAAGAGAATCACTCTTGTAAACACTCCTTTTGATATAAAATTTAAACTCTAAAACTTATTAGAAAACCTCTGAGAAAGGTAAGAAAAACTGGCTCAAAAACTCTCTTGTAATCTTGCGTAAAACCAGCCAAAACAACCCCCTTATATAGAGTTCAGAAATATAACCGTTGGGGTCACCTGTCGGTTGACCGGCCAATTGTCATATTTATGACAGTTGGGTCTGCCGATCGACCATTCGGTCGACCGCACCCTGATCATGACCTATAGGTCGACCGGTCAGTCAATCGAGGTAAGATTCAGAGAGCAAAGCTCTTTGACCGGTCGACCGCCCAGTCTACCTAGGCCATATCCAGAGAGTGAACTCTCTCGATCGGTCGACTGGCCCTCAAGCCAAGGCCCGTGCACATTTCTGTGCACATCGGCCGATCGCCCAGTCGACCGACTTCTGACTTGCCGACCGGTCGGTCGACCGCCAGAAGGTCAGGTCAGGAATTTGGGGATTAAAACTTGGTTTTATAAACTCCTATAAAATCCCATAAAATTATATAAAATCTATAAACATAAATTCATTAAAATACTTTGAAGTACAAATATGTGTGATAAAAAATCAACACATATTACAAAGTTTTTGAACCATTTTTGTGAAATAGAATTTTGCTTTAAACAAAAATTCGTATTTTCAAAAACAATCTTCAATTTGAAAAACAATTTTTCTAAAACTTCTTCAATTACAGAAACAAGGTATTTTAAATACTTTTGAAGCTTAGTGTGTATGAATATAATCCAATACACATGTAAGATGAAATATCTATATTTTTGACAATAAGCTCTAAAATAAATTTTGATAAATACAAAACTCAAACACATGATATAGAAATATCAAATAAGTTTTTCTAAACATTTGAACCAACAATGTGCATAGATCAAATCCAAAACATATATATATCATATAAACTTGATGAAATTTAATCTTGAAACATAAGGATGTTAAATCAAAACGGTATTTTCAAAAACTAAAACTATTTTATGAAAACACATATAAATTTTGTGTGTGTGAGTATGACCTTGAGCAATTCATAACTAATCTATCCTTTATATTTTATGTAAAAATAAAATCTTAACACTTATAAACATGACTCAAGTCTTCACGAAAATCTTCTCTTGAAGATTTTCTTCTCCTACTTGACTTAGTCCAAATCTTGATCCAAAGAGTTAGACTCTACCTTGAGTACTTGATACGATCTTGATGCGCAACTCTTGAATCAGCACGTGCTAACTTCAAAACGTGATTTCGAATCTTTTGTTGAAGCTAAACACCGACTAAGATCTTGATCAAAATATCTAAAACTATATAAAACACAAGATCATTAGTACTATAACTACATGAGTTAATCATCATCAAAACTAGAGTGATGGGCCTTTGGGCAACACCCTGTCCCTCTCCTCTCCGCTCTCTCTTTCTCAATCCACTTCCTGATCCCCTTTCTCCGTTCGTTGAATTTCTATTCTCTGTCAAAGCCAATTTCCATCCCTTCAGAGACTTGCTTCTAGAAGTTATTCAAAAATTTAGTGAAGAAGTAACAACAAGAAGAAAATTTTGAGGATCTTCATAAATTCTTAGATCAGAGAACTGAGGGGAGGAAGAGAAAAGATCCAAATTGGGAACTTTAACAAATTTTAAGAATATTTTGTCTAAAAAAATAAAATATTTAGAATATATATGACTTTTTGTCTCAGTATTGAAGAATTCCAGAAACTTTCAAAAATTTTCTTCCGAAAATGAAATTTATAGAATTTATAAATGAGGAAGAATAAGATCAAATTGAAAAATTTTAGAAATCATTTTCTTGTAAAAAAATTTTTAAAAAATTATAGAGGAGGAAGAAGATGAAAATTGAAAACACTTAGAAAAAAAATTGTGAAGGAGAAAGGAGATCAAATTAGGTTTTTTTTTTTTTAAAGTTTTTCTCTTTATATATTATTTTATAATTTATGTTCATAAAATATACTATTGGGAAACCCATGAGTGACAAAACAAATGTTAAGAGAAAAAGAAGCTTTAACATAATCTATATTACACCAAGTTCTTTGATTAAGCAAATATTCCCAATAATGGGTCACAACATGTTCTTTGATTACGCAAATATTTCTCAATAATGAAACCTTGCACTTGCACGGGAGGACACAAATTAGTTTTCAAATGGATAGTGAGTGATAATATATGATGTGATTTTACAACTTTTATAATGGGCAAACTTAGATGTTTTAGACATTTTAATTAGTAATCCATTACTCATCTACTGTGAAATATTTATGTCACAATTTAAAATCATGATAAAACAATTTAATAGAATCTATATTTCAGTAACCATTTTCAGTCGCCATTTTACTCATTTAAGCATCAACAATAACACATCAGCAACAAGGAAATCAAAATAAATGAGAAAAAAATGAAAAACATACACTTAGCTAAAAAGTTCAAGAGGGAAAACTTGAAGTCTTAAATTCAAGTTTCTTTGGAAAATGAAATTTATAGAATTTATAAAGGAGGAAGAATAAGATCAAATTGAAAATTTTAGAAATCCTTTTTCTTGTAAAAAAAGAAGAAGAAAGTTGTAGATAAGATTATCTAAGCGAGTAGTAAGATAAGAGTATTAAACACTCCTCAAACTCACGGTGAATCAAACATCGAGAGTTTGGACAAGACTGTCCGAAATTATGAGAAGTCTGTGCCTTAGTGATCGAGATCGGGATGAGATGGCATAGCGACTGCATAGGGCAGAAGTGACGACAAGTAACACGTGCATACAAGATGAGAATGTTGAGGAATGAGAACTGGACGTCGATAGTTAAAAAGTTCAAGAGGAAAAACTTGAAGTCTTAAAGTCAAAAAATTATTTTTATTTATTTTTCTTCACCAGAAAAGGTTAAGACCAAGTTCCGTCACTTTGTTGGAAAAGTTTTTCAATGAAATATAAGGAGGATTAAGATGTAGTGTAAGGAGAAAAAAAAAAAAACAGAAGGACAAAAACTATGAACAAGTATAGTACCTCTAAGTAAACGTGCACTTGGTGCAGATAAGTTATAGCTAGAGTGTATGTGTGTGGGTGTTTGTATGCGTATTTGTATAATTTAATAGATTCAAACCATAATTTCTTAGATCTATTATTTTATGCTAGTTAGTTCGTACAAATGAAGCTATAGGAAATGGTTTATCTCAAATAGTATACCATAAAGCCATTATTGTTTTATTTTGATAACAGACCTAGCAATTGATAATTATTAGGAATTAAATTTTAGGATGAATATTGTATTTTTGTTAGAGAAACCTTAGCATTAAGGTTTTTAGGATAAGTTTAGTTTAAAATTTCATAAGAACCAAAAACAATAGGAGAAAATTTTAATATTTTATCATATATAGTAATTATTAAGGTGGTAGAAATTTTGGAATGAATATTCATCACATGCAATATACTATAAGAAGAGCTCTAAATTTATACTCTCAAAATATAAGAGTTTACAATTAATTAAAAATCAATATCTATATTTAAGGTAAGATTTACTATTTGATTTTTCAAAAATGCTATTTGCCTCCCCCCTTTACTCCCAGTTTGTCTCCCGCTTGACACGTGGCATGGCACATCACCATCAAATTCAACAAAAGCAAATTTTCCCTAGCTCCCTCTTTCTCTATTTTTTCAGATATGAGGAAGCACAGCCTGGGTTGTCCCCTCGCCCCTTTCGTTGCCGCCTGTTGTCGCCTTCTCTCGCTGCTTCTCCCTCTCCCTCCTCCCTCTCTCTCTCTCTCTCTCTCTCAATTTCAAAATTAAGACGAGAGACCTCCCTTCGTTGCTGATCGTCTTCCGTCGCTGGTCCTCGAGGTCACGTCTCGGGCTCGCCGCCCCGACACCCTCTTGGCCTCTCGATCTCAGATCTCGACCATGAAATCCCTCTCGAGCTCATCGCTGTGACACCCTGTCGATCTCAGAGCTCGACCTCGACCTGACTACGAAATCCCCATCGACTTCGCTGTCGCCCTCTCGAGATCGCCGCCTGCCACCTTCTCTTGCTCAGATATCGATCACGAAATCCCTCTCGAGCTCGTGAAAAACTCTACCTTCTCATCTCCCAAATCAAGTGCCGCTAAAATATGAAAATGGAGTTGGTGTTCTATTGATTCAATCCCTTCTTCTTTCTGTTGTTGTTTACACGAATTCTTTGATTTGGTTATTGTTTGGATCATCTAGGCAAAATGCAACTGAATGATTTTAGATGGAGGGAAGAGCCTCCTGTACAGTAGCATACATAGGATTTTCACTAAGTGGGGGCGAAAACATTATAAACTAAAATTGAAAATTTATAAAAAATCAAACAACATATTAACAAGTTTTGATATTACAAAAAAAATGGTCGCAATCCACTGTGACATGATCGCTATCCTAAAAATTTATATATCTTCAGTGTAATTAGGACTGCGACCATGGTAGCAGTCCTCAGAAGTATACTGCGACTTTAGTCGCAGTCCTTAGAAAAAAACTGCGACCATGACAATAGTTCTTAGAAAAACATTGCGACCAAGGTCGCAGTTTTTTTCCCAAGACTGCGACCTTGGTCGCAGTCCTTAGAAAAGACTATGACCATGACAGCAGTTCACAAATTATTTTTTTGTTATTTTGGAAGGTGACATCATGGACGTCTACCATACGGAAGATATGATTTGACTGCCTCACATTCTCATGACTTCTTTCATCTCTACATTTTGTCTTTCTTTTGTGTTGGATTGACATGGTTACACGGTTAAAAATTTGTAATTGTGAGGGTGAGATCAGGAGAAATGATCGAGTACTTGGTTTATTTACTTAGTTAACCCAACTTCCAGTGGGGGCGACCGCATACACTTTCACCCACGTGGGTCCGCCACTGCTCCTGTAATAATAATTTGTGATAATGTTTACTGGTCTAACAAACTTCCACTCCGGCAAGAGCGACCATTGAGAGATCGAGAAGGGCATTCTGCCTGAGATCACGATCGCGGGGAGACAACAGGCCATGTGTAGGCGACGACGGGCAGGCAACGACGGGCTTGCGGCGACGAATTTGGAGATCAAGAGAGAGAACTAGGAATTTTTGTTTGGGGGGGGGGAGAGAGAGAGTAGGCGCGGCGGCGAGGGGATGGTGGCGATGATGTTGGGGTCAGAGAGAGAGAGAGAGAGCGCGCGCTAAGGTTTTTTCTGAGAGAGAGAAGGGGGGGAGACTGGGGGTATTATTCAATTTTTTAGCTGAGATATAGGGTTAGCCATGTGTGCCGTTACGTGGCTGGCCACAGTGGATAAGAGTTGACCGGGAGACGAATTGGAAAAGAAATAGCAAAACTGTTGATTTTTTAGAAAGATCTGTACATATTTTGCACAGTGGAATCAGAATCACATCATGTACTGGATTTTATCACAAAAGGAAAGGTACTTTTTTGTTTCATATGTGTGCATTATCCATCATTATCTATTGGTACATCCAAACATTGCTTGATATCTCAAAGAGTGGCCAAAAAATTCCTTATAGCAGACACAAGGAACTCCGGAATATTCCCTTCTCCCAATGATTAGCCATTTGGGGCCAAAAGTGATGCCATGTATTGATGTCAATTAGCTATATATCTTAGAAAACATCTTCTTTCCATTATTGGCTATGATTCTCCACTTGGCTATATGCACATGCCTTGAAATGGCAAAGACTGCTTTCTAAGTTACTTGGGGTTGGGGGAACTTCACTTCCTTTGCATGGCAAATTTAGCCTCAAGGCACAAAGTCACAAAACAAGTAGAGGAAAAATTTGGTGTATATTGTTGGGACTTCAAATGTGGTAGATGCTGTGTACACCAAGATATTTGACAACCATAAAATATTACCCGATATCGGGAGAGCACCGCTCCCTGCTGTGTGGGCCTAGGTTAGAAGTCATCTGCGGACAAAAAAGTAGATTTAATTCCGACTCCTATAGAGCAGTGGTTAATCAGCGAAAAAAAGTATAAAATATTAGGTAACATGTTTATATAAAGAGATTCTTTTAACAATATTCTTTTTATTACTGTTCTAGGTTAGCTCAAAGTTGCAAGTGGGTCTGTTTCTGAATCCAATCTGTTCTTGATTTTTCTAATGCATACTCTGTTTGGACCAATTTAGACCCACAGGTAACTCTGTCTTTTTTGATAACCGTAGGGGCTTAAATTTAGTCAGCTCAAAATATTTGCACCGAGCCGCTAGATTAAGGATATATTATAGGGAGAGAGTGGGGGGAGAAGCTTAAGTTGTTAGATCTTGGTATCAACTTTTTATTTAAATCTGTCATTTTTCTGTTTTCTTCTCCTCATTGTTGGATGAGTAATCTCCATCTTCATATGTGATTATATTTCATTCATAGAATCGTGGGATTCTGATACCACAATTAGGGTTGTTAGAGAGTTAGTCAGGCATTTGTAGGGAAACATTTATTTTAAATAGAGATGGAGATTCTTATAGTTTTATTGCAATTGCAATAAACCAAGCAGCTGAAAGATAAGAACATGCGCGCGCGCGCATGTGTGAAATATTTCCTTGTGACCAGGGCCTTAAGCTTTAGACACAAAGTACATGTAATCCTATCTTCATCATTTCATTTCTAATATACGAGCTTTTTTTCCAATCTCCAAAATGTAAATCCTAGTCAGCATCGGCCAAGGAAAGAATGTTTACTGACCCAATCTGGTCGGCTACTCATTTCCCAACTTTGGACGAGTGGAGTGGATTCTTAAGTTGAGCATTGATTTTCCCCCCCCTTAGGTTATTGATGTTGATAACTTAAGTTAAACATAGTCTAGGTTTGATGCTATGAAAGTAGTTCGGATAGTGGGACCAATAAAGTCCTCGATTGAAAGAGAGATTTAGCATCAGTTTATCTAATGTCTTATTGTCATAATTGAAGACACGTGAGATGATACTTTAGTTCACTTATGAGCTGTAGGTGATGATAGACAATGGGCAGATGAAATTATTATTTTGTGCTTGTCCTGTCTATGTGTCTAGATGTTTCTTTGAATTGATTAGTTACAACTTACAAGACAAAACACAACAAATTTGAAGGGCTTTAGTCTGGATTCCATATTACTCTCCATAATTTTAAATTTTGATGCAAGTCCCTTGTAAATGTGGGATCCATCTTCTAATTACAAAATTGCTTCGGTTTCTAATCATTTAAAGGCAAAAAACATTACGCTATTGTGCATGCTTATTATTATTAGAAGACATATAAATTATATTACAACAAAACATCTTTGTTAAATATGTTTTAACCGAGTAATGTGCAAATTTAATATATGTAAAACATTTTCTTTACAGTTATTTTAGAGCTGGATCGTTTTAAACACAAATTATTAAATATCTATTTTTTTCATACATTTGAATTATTTTTTTCTATTTGTAGCGGCCAGTTTTCGACCTCCTTGAGATCACGCCACACATCTATCCAGCACCAAATAAGCGCGCGACACGTGGCCGCTTCCAGAATTTCAGAAAAGGAATGCTCGTTCAATTCAAACTTTGAACAGTTCAGATGATTAGTAGAAAGAGATAAAATCAGTTACAAGTATCCCTATCTTAAGCCAAACCTCCATTTGAATTCAACAGTTACAGTTTGGGAACAGATCAACCACATTTACAGCTTGATGCAGACAACTAGATAAAGATGGACTCTTACTTAACCAGTTCAAATCAGGAGTTCAGCTCTAACCGCCTTTGATATAAGCGGTTAAATGTTTAAACAGAACTGGACTCTACAACTGTATCTATACAGACACCACATATATAAATAGTAGACCCCTCCAACGCGGAGGGGGACGATCAATTGAGCCCAGAAACCCTAGCATACTAGAGAATCTCCATTGTATTCGCTATTATTATAGTGGAATCTCTCTCCCCTCCGTGGTTTTTCCTTTCGGGTTTTTCACATAAGTCTCTGTAACTGTATTGGATTTTTTGTGACTGGCTTCTCTCATCTCCGCAAATTTGGTGCGTGGATTAATTCCTTTGAAAATTACCTATTGCATTTGGTGCTTTTATTGAGAGCCTTGAGGCCATACTCTCGAGATTTCTCCATCAATACCCTAACCTTTTCACAAAATACCCTCGCACAACAATCATAACACACAAGAATACGAGCCATCATGACGCCAACGTTCTTGGCGAAATCGATTCATTAGTCTCCCCGAGGGTAACTCGTCCAGATGGTGATCGACTAATGATGATGGTTGTACGAACAGCGGGCCAAGGCAGACAGCGATCGAGAACTAGTGCCATCTATCGTGACACCACAGAAAGCGAGCAAGAGGCTGTAACACAGGTCAACCACCAGTTGTTCACACAGATAAAGGTTTTTCGAGAAGCGCAACAAAAAGTCATCAAGTTGGATGCCAGGGAAACTCAGGTGGACACCCCCTCAGAGGACAACCAACATCTCTTATCCCCAACCGACCTACATTTCAAGCTAAACAAGATGCACTCCAAAGTAACCCCTGGCATGGGGGCCCTGAGAGCCTTCGTGCCGATAGCTCACGGAAGCGGGCGAGGGATCATCACACCCCAACATACAAGAACACTTCTCCGACAATGGTGAAGACCGAGGACGCCCTAGCTTCACCCCCTTGAAGCTGCCGATTGACCACATCCTTCACGTCATCAGCCATCAGCCATGGATGAAACTCCCCAAGCCTGCATGGGTGAAACTCCCCAAGCCAGCCAAGTACGACACCGATTCCTTGGAAGCATGGAACTGTTTCTTACATGACAATCGGGGACATGCCACCCTGCATTACTGGGCCCTCAAAAGACACCTCGAGGAACTAGTTCAACATGGGTGCCTGGATGAGTTCATCCTCGATCTAAAGGATGATCCAGAGGTCGGAGAGGCCCTGGTGAGACCGTTGACTGAAGCGCTACTCGTCTGCACCATTCGAGACAGGAAGACCCCGAGTAGGAAACATAGTTTTACTTACCCGAAGGGATACTATGTGTTCAAAACCATGTAATATCCAATAAAATATTATGCACAATCTTTTATTTTGATTCTCATATCTTCTCTAGGCGCGACAAGCACATGGAAAAACGGCCTATACGTGTCCTACCTCGACAACTATATCTCAGGGAGCCCCTTGAAAGACGGGGAGCCCCTTGACAGACGGAGACTTGCCTACCATAACTGCTCGGAGGCAGCCTATACGGATCTTCACCCTGACAACCACTCGAGTGAGTCAACAGCCTATACGGGTCCTACCCTAATGGCTACAAGGGAAAATAGCCTATACGGGTTCTACCCTGACGACTATCCCTAGGGGAGCCCCTGAGAGACGGGGACTTGCCCACGATGACTGCTCGGAGTCAACCTATACTGGTCTTCACCCTGACGGCAATCCGAGTGAGTCAACAACCTATACGAGTTCTACTATGATGGCTACAAGAGAAAAACAGCATATATGGGTCTTACCCTAACGACTATATCTCGGAGAGCCCCCTGAAAGACGGAAACTCGCTCACACTGACTGCTCAGAGTGAGTTAGCCTATACAGGTCTTTACCCAAATAGCCATCCGAGTGAGTCAACAACCTATACGGGTCCTACCCTATGGCTACAAGGGGAAAATAGCTTATACATGTCCTACCTTGAAGGGCTGTCCCTAAAATCTCCCGTGCTAGCCGTTGGAGTTTTCAACATAATGGTGGTCCCTCCAGACTGGCGACCCAAACCCTTGGGTCAGGAACTATGTCCCTCAGGGTGCGGCTCGTACTCCTGAGCCATCTTCCAGCAGTCCACCCAGCCGCCTGAGTCGAGGATTATAACTTGAGAGCGTAGCGTCTAACCTCCTCAAGTAGTAACCCATAAGCTATCCATAACTTATCATAACGCTTCGACTAACGCGAAGCCTTATATCAAACTCCTCCACGTCCTTCTCACAATTTTCCAATTTATTCTTCAGCAGCCGAACTTCGTGCTTTTAAGCGCCAGGCTTCTCGATGCCCCCTATCAATTTGTTCCCAAAACGATCCGATGGACTAAAGCGACCTTCTTCTGAAGGTCAGTCACTTCTTCCCACACTTTCTGTAGCTCCTCAAGCTTACTCAGGAGCCTTACTTCAAGGTCCTCCTCTCCTGTCTCAATTTAGCCATCGTCGCCAGCAGCTCGCGCCCTTTCTGGAACACTTTGCCCATCTTTTTTTAAGATCTTCCACCGTCACGTTGTGGGAGATGAGCTAACAATCCAGCTGAAAAGTAAGGAGATCGAGCAGCTCGAGCTCTATATGGCGAAAAAGCCCAGGTATCACCCTGAACGAACTCGCGATGACTTCTTCTGCCAGACATTCAGGAAGTCTAGCAATGTCTTAGGCTCATCGTCCAGATCTATTTTCTATTCCTTCATTTCCGCCTTCGAGTCAGAATCTGCAGCCTCCTGATTAGTAGCCGATTTTGCATCATCATCACATTTTCTACCAATTTATGTAATTATTTTGCTAATAATCTCATTGGGTCTTTTGCAGATAATAAAAGGAGAAGGGCAAAGTGGTAACAAATCCTGATTTAAAGCTAATTTTTGAATAATTAAATAAGATTTTTTGAAGAGCAATAAAGAAGCTTTAGAGGAGGGTAGTTTAGTCCTAAATTAAGAGAATGAATCTAGACTAA